>JAWZYV010016262.1:0-44306 GCA_038373885.1 Cheiracanthium punctorium
CAGCCGCCCCAGTCACCCAAACATGTAAATTAATTTAAAAAAAAAATTATAATAAAGAAGTTGATACTTTGTACACGTGTTTATCACGTTGTATACAAATGAAAAAAATAGTCAGCTGTCTTTATAGCGGTGGATTATACTTCAGCTGCCGACGATCATCTGCGTTCGACTGTATAGCGTGGATTATACGTCAACATGTAAAGAATACCCGTTAAGTAAAGCAATAATAAAAAAGCTGAAATTTGGTGAAGTGGCGGTTAACTTTATCAGTTTTATGGGAAAAAAAAATAGTCCGCTGAGTTTTTCGTGGTGGAAAAGTCCTCAGCTGGCGATTCAAAGTTACAGCATCCTGCAACATGCACAGGTGCCTGATGTATTTCACTGCATCAGCTGATCACTTTTACACTGCGACAAAATCAGCGGACAACGTCTTTCAGGTAACTCGTGTTCAATAGCTGAGCGAAAAATAAATTACACGTAACTTAAGGTACGAAATTTTCGTTTTTATGAAATGAATGCGAATATAAGCGAGATTTTCTCCGATGTTTACATAGGGAAAGTTGCTTAAAATGATTCCCTCAAGGGGAAAACTTGCACAAAATAACATAAATTCTAAATAAAACTTTGACCCTTTGGCAAAATATTTTACACCATATTTTGCATCAGAAATTTATTAATGACTATGTCGTTTCATCTCTCACTCCCTTTATTGAAAATTGTCCCAAAAATGCAACATAAAAGTATGCGACATAATTTTACATATATTTAAATACTATTAGTTCACAATAGCTTTAATGTATTGTTACACTATTTCGTAAGCTGTAGAATATGCATCGCATGTATTTTTTACATACATTTAAAAACTATTAGTTCACAATAGCTTTAATCTATTGTTACAATATTTCGTAAGCTGTAGAATATGCATCCCATGTACTTTTCTATAAATAGGTTACAATCATAAAAATTTCAACATAGGGTTACCAGGCGAAATTCACGAAAGATGAGAGATAAAATGAAATAGTCAATTAATATCGTTTTAATATGGCAATAATGAAACTAAAAAATTAGGGGGGTTCAGGGGGGGTCTCCCCCTGACGAGGCTCGAACAGCCGAGTTATTTTTTGTTCCATTTGTATACAACATGATAAACAAAGAGTGATTGTACAAGGATTGTGACATACATGATTATACAAAGTATCAACTTTTTTATTATAATTTTTTTTTAAATTATTTTACATGCCCCAAACAAATTTTGTTGGTGCTTCAGAGCGACACTGTATTCAGCTCAATTTTGTAATAAGTTTCTCGAATCATTATGTAGAGTAATTCATTAAAATACTTTTAATTCACTACTAATTTGGTACACAGCAATTAAAATAGTTACCACATAAAAAATAAAACTATATCTTGATATTGTTTCTTTTATGAAATTAATATGTGTATGTTTATTTTCTGTTCATTAGAATGTGAAATCACTTTCATGGAATGGACCTAGGTACATCAGCAGTGGCCCTAGATACAATGATATTTTGTACCTAGGGCCATTTGAGATTTTTTTTTAAATCCTGTTATTTCAAAGAATTTGTTATTTTAAGAATTTACATTAATTTCAGTGGGATGGGTATTTAGTATAACTATGCATATACACAACAATATCACAAATTTAGACAGGTTAGTAGCTCTGTGTTTGTACATTAAAAAAAGTGGCCCTAGGTACACAGGTCTCCCTACACATATTAAAATAAATTAACTGTACCATTGACTCAAAAAAATTTAGGATGATACTTTATAAGCTGCAATATACTCTGAAATAAATGAGGGGGGGGCGTTCCTTTTATGAAACTTTCAGAAAAAATCCTTAGACAGAGAATTGCCCAGCAAAATGTTTCGAAATGTAACACAATCTGCAAAAATTTCGAATTTTAAGAATATTTTTCTAACTAAAGTTTTATAACAGGTATGTGTCTATCGTTTATTTCAGTGCAGCTTGTAAAGATACATTCTAAAAATTTTGAAGTGTTTGGAACTTTTCTTTTTTTTAAATTTACATTCCAAAATCACATGAATTTTGTTTTCTAAATTCAGTCTTAAAAACAGCAGTAGATCATCAAACCAAAGCATGCAGGTGAGAATAATATTTTAATTCTCCACTCTCCATGAATTATTATCTAAGTGTTCAAGTACAAAGTTTTAGCTTCTTTTTTAAGTAAATAGCACAAAATTTTGAAAAAAACATCCTCTTTTTTAGTGTAAAATTCGACTCTCCGGTTTCTATGCAACACTAAATATATGAGAGGGATTCTCTCCAGAAAGATGGAATGCGCCTACAAAAAGCTTATTTCTTAAAAGCGCAAGAGTCAGAACATAATTTAATTTGGTTTCTTTCTTGGGTTTCGTCCAATATCTTTTTTCTTGAAGAACACACAAGCATCTGAAAAAGGGCGCCTTTTCTATCTACATTTATTAAAGGGGGGTTGGATGAGGATAATGCATTAAAATCATTATTAAAGATGCTTTCAGATTAAAGCTCTTTTTTAGTTTCTCATCATGTTGAGGCGACAGTTTGCATTCAGGTCTGGTATTTTTCGTTTTTAACCTTTTGAGAATCTTGGGAAAGGAAATTTTACTGGGATTACTAGCTGAATGCTCGTTCTTCGTACAGGAGAAACCAGACATTTTTTAAACAAACTTAATTGTATGTAAAGTTAACATTTACATCAGAATATCAAACCTAAACTTAAAAAAAGTAAATTTTACTTTCCTTTGTAGAAGTTTATTAATTTGCTTCTTGAGCTGCGTAGTTTAGAGTTTCGTACATGTAACAAAATCGTAAGAATCGTCAACGACAGGTATCGAAATAATAATAATGTTTTCTAAAAAAGCCGACATCAGAAGGCACTTTCTCTGCTAGGAGGTTTTACAATCCACACATGTAATAAGCAAATTTCTGATTGTAAGATAATTATTATTTGTATTAATGTATACGACACTGTGAATTTCTTGTTTTTCTACTTAAAATAAATTATGAATTTTACATTCCATTTTTAACATTATAGTTACCTTAGTATCAAACTTTATGGTTGCTGCTTAAGTTATTAAATTCAACAATCTAACGAAAATTGAAGCCATTTTTAGAGCTCTTAGATTCAGATAATAATAATAATAATAATAATAATAATAATAATAATAAACATAAATCTAAAACAAATTTAAGATTAACTTACTTAAAAATGGTTATTCTAGCAGCTAATTCGCATTTTATCTCCTTCACATGTTGGATAAAGTTTCCCCTAGAAGAACATTAGTTGCCGGAGAAATTGGAAATGTCTAGAGAGCTTTAGCTCCGTAGATGATACTTTGGATAAGAACATTTTCAGATGCCAGATATAGATTCCAAAATAAGTCAGTGTGTCTAACAGAAGGAAAATAAAACATGAAGTTTTCAGCAGTTTATTTCTAGTAGACGATAATTTGAACTGCGGAGAGAATATTTGTTTTTGAGAGCATTTTTTCCCCTTCACCTTCCCCCTCCGAAAATTTATGGTATATCTAAAATGCGAATTTGGGAACTATTTTGCCAGTGGCAAAACTTTTACGTCACAGCCTGCTATCATAATTGGATTACTAATGCATTTTTAAACCCATGGTATCAATCTCACGTACAATATCTAACTAATCTCGTACGACCCAGCTGTTCTACTTGTTTTACTCTTGGATATCAAAAGACGTTTTTTAGAGCTGAAAATAGCGAATAATCACTAAAATAGGGGAAAGGGTGAATTTTAAGAATTTAAATACCGCTTATGTTTTTTTCCTCTGTCCACATATTCCAACAAAATTTCAAACAGATCAGTCCAGTGGTTTAGGAGTTAACACTGAGCACGCTTGTACGTATACTTATTTTTTTATTTAGGTAGATAGATGTGCTTTTGCGTGTGTGTACTTAAAAAAAGCCTATGATTAACAATAAAACAAAACCAAAATTTTACCGATTCATTAACCCTTTAAAGCGCAGTGTCCTCGCCGTGAGGACACCATACTCTGACGTTTTGACTGTTGCCCGTCACGAAGAATAGATTTGATTTCTATAAAGGTAGTTGCGGGTGACATAGCTCCACGAGAATCCTCTACTTTTTAGCACGTCATTTCCCGTAAAAAAATGATCATGATTCTTTTTAACAGCACCGACATCTGCTGAAAAATGGAAGAATGCGAGAACAGCTGGTTGGATTGCCCAATGCTGAAAAAAGGGCAGCCGTTGCCATCCCTCGACTTAACTACCAGCAAGATGGCGGACGATCGAAACGTTCATCGCGTGCCACAGCTCTAGAGACCCTTTTTTGACGACAGCTGGCTGTGCTTTTTTCAGCATTGGGAAAGGGTTGCGCCTCAAAGGGTTAATAATCTCAAGAACGAACTAATATAATTATTCAAGCTCTATAAAAATGTTTAGTTTCTTTCAGAAGTTTCCAAGGCAGTTTTTAGCTGGCCCATAAGAGAAATTTCTAAGGCATTTATGTATTTTCTTTTAATTAATACATATTTTTTTAACGAAACACAGCACTTTCATTCAATTCACAGTACTTGTAAAAACCCAAACTTCTTTTTTCTTTATTGAACTCATTTTGAAAACCAAAACAAATCCAATATTCTCTTCAGAAGCCTCTTCTTCTTTTTTTTTTAGTTTAAATTGAGAATTATGGCTTACAGAGTGAAATTTGCGGTCGTAAATTTAAGTAATTTTCTCCAACTCAGTTATCGAGTCACGTTGCTTTTTCTTTTGTTATTTCTGTTTCCAAGACAGTGCACTTGTGCCAAGAAATTGAAATCTTTTATTTCCCATGTGTATAGAAACATTAATAAAAATATGAGAGGGTAATGATAAAACTTAGTCGCTTATATTTAACAGATGTGGTGCGTAGAGAGATGGATGGAATTAAAGTAGAAGTATCAAGAGATAATGCTCACTGTCAAAGATCTCCAGTTCGATTTTATTCATTCATTAATCGTTTAGTTACACGTTATAAAATAGTGGTGGGTTCAATAAAGTTTCAGAAAAAGGTGGAGGTAATAAATATACAGAAGCATTTTTATCAGTGATAAGTCATTCCTTTTTTCCTCCAGTTCATTTTTAATCTTTAACCCAATTTTAACCTGTTCGTTCTCTTCACTGAAAATCATCATGTGGAGGGAGCCTCCTTTTGATGTTCTGTGTATAATATATAATTGTTCGTATCAATTATGCAAAAAAAATCAATAAATGCAAATTAATTTTTTACGGAAGCTTTGATTCTATTTTTAAATAAAATTACAAAAGTAGAGTTAGCATAATCCACAAACCTGCAGAGAAAAATGTAAGGTGAGCTTTTACTTCAAAAGTAGACTTCGACAATATTAATCCACAGCTGACCCCGTCTAAAGATTGAAAAAGATTCATTGACAAAAAATTTGTCTTTTTCAAGACTCGTTGTTAAATAATGGAAGGGAGAACACAGTCAGAGGAGAAGCTATGGGACCACCCCCCCCCCCGAAATTTGAATTTTCGTTAACAAAATGATGAAGATCAATACTTTCTGTGAGAAATTATGAATTTTCCACTTTTTTCGACTTCCTCCGAAAACATTTTTCGATTACCTTCTTGAATGGGAGCGCAACAATATTCATTTTTCCTGAGGAAACACGGTAAGCGAAAAATGGGTAACTTGCTATCTACTAACGTGCCAAATACCTATGGAAGTAACGAAAACTGCAAAACAAAAGTTGATATATTTTAGAACATGAGTGTTTTATCAGAATAATATCTTTAATTACTAATAATTTTAGTTGTATTAATTTTAAATATCTTTAAATAATTAATATTTTTAAAAATGAACAACAGTAAATTTTGACAAAAGCAACTTAAATCGGAGAAAATTAGTACTTACAGGTTTTGAAGCTTCAAGGTTGAAAAACATTTTACTGTATGTAAGTTTCTGACTAACAAATGCAGATGATGATATGGCATTTACACCAGCAATGATGACACGGCACCGTTTGAAAACAATCTTCTAGAAAATTAATCCACATGTGGTGTTCGCTAATACTCCACTTCCAATGAACAATTTTAGAAGTTTAGGAACACCTCCTCATAAATGTTCACAAGCGCCGTAATTTTCACCTCGAGCATCTCGTTACAAGGCACGATATTTTGTGCAGTGCTAATGCCACACTTCAAACTCAAACTGAAGTTTGTCGCATTTGCAAACGAATCTGCAGCATGATACTGATGGAAGTTTCTTATCCCGGGAATAATAGGAGATTTCTTAGTTGGAATCCTTTAATAAAAATGTCTCATCTTTGTTAGTGAGATAAATGAGATTGGAATAGAAGCCATAGCAGAGAAATGACTTGGTTGATAATACAATCGCTATTGTCTCATATTTAATCACGCCTTGTCTAAAAGACAAGGGCGGATCCAGAAACTTTTTTCGGAGGGGGCGCAAATCGTGAATACTCATTTTATCTAGTGTAAAGCCGATTTAATATTGCTGAAAGCCCCATTTATCTAGTGTAAATATATTTTTCTCGCAGAGGGCGCGCGCCCCCTGCGCCCTCCCCCTGGATCCGCCTTTGCTAAAAGATAAGGTACTCACAGCATTTCAAATTTCCGAATGCTTACAAAGAATCTGAATCGTGTGTCCTACAGTACAGCTCGGAAAAATTTTGAGACGATATGTTTCTCGCTCTTAACGTTTTCTATAAGCAAAATTTCTCAGCCTCTTCAGCCCTGAAGTTCACGCATGTGGACCTATAAAATCAAACAAATCTCTTAAAATAAAAAATTATCTAGTTTTAAGATTTTGGCGTTATCTTTAGGAAGACAAATGTGAGTTTGCTTTAAAAAGAAAGTAAGACGGTGACAGCTTTGTGCTGTTATTATTTATGAAATCACTTGTTATTTTGTGTATTATTTGGGGGCAAGAAAGTAATTTTTTTTCCTGCATGACGATAGTTTCTAGCCAACAGCATTTTCCAAAGCTCGTAACTAATGACGGTTGGGCACCAAAATGTTCTTTCTCATGATTGTGTCTCTATTCCAGAGAAAAAAAGGAGATAGCCATAAAATTTTTTATGTATAAGATACAACATTCACAAACATCTAAAAAATCAATTTCAGGACGTTTTGAAATTCGTCCTTCAAGAAGGCAGACGAGAAAAAAAAAAGGGAGAGGGTTGCCATATTTCTTGAAAAAAGAATATGATCAGTGAAATTTTTGCTTCAAAATTAACAAATGTGAATCCTATATCTAGGCACAGTTTGTTTGTCATTAAAAGCTAGTTGAAAATTTATTTGTTTGAATTTAATGCTAAAAAAGAGCATTACTTTCCGGTCTCTCCTAATACCAGCGTCCTAAAATATCAATTATAAGAATATGTTTTTTCTGTGATCTGTGACGTCACTGTAAGTATGTAAAGACCAGGAATGTGTGTTTAAGTTGTTATTACATCTTCCGGTCTGAAGAGGTTAATAATATATATCAGTAATATGTAGCTTTACGGTGCGCAAATAATTTTACACGGTGTGCAACTAATAATGTGAGTGAGTGAAAATTGTAAGTTTGAAAAATAACAGGCGTGAATTTAAAAAGTTGAAAGCACAAGTTTTGAGACGATTCAGTTTTTCTAAACTTTTATTAAAATTAATCATTTTAATGTAACGGAAAATACCAATATTTAGTAGTACTTAGTTGCATGCATAGCCTTTTAAGGAATGCTGCACATCTGGGCGGGGAATTAACAAGGGTTTGTAAGGTGGACCTAGTGAGTTACGACCGTTAATATTGAAGAAGATCCTGAAGGAGTTCTCCCTTTGAAGATTGCTTCCGTCTTCCGACATTTCATCGGATGCGCTCCCCGAAGGTATTTATTTGTATTGAGGTCATGTGACTGACTCGGCCAGTCCAAAACTTTTTTTTTCTTAGTTGTATACCAATTTTTCACGATTGTGCAGCTGTGTTTTGGATCGAGGAATTTTTTTACGACTTTCTTTTCTGCTTACAGAAAACAAACGTTAGGACAAAAAAATGTTGTCTGAAAACTTTTACGAGCTGCTGTATGTATCACTGGCATATTCTTTGAGCTAGCTAGGCTAGGAATGGATGGGAGACGCGAGAAATCTCGCATTGTCTCGCGTTCTTGTCTCGCAATGCGAGACGAGACAGGCAATTTTTTTGAGAGACAAGAAAGGAAATGTTTTGCGAGATGAGACAGAGTCTTGTCTCGCGCGAAATTCTTGCAAGAATTTCTTTTGTCTCGCATAAATTTACGATACGAATTACTTTTCAATCCGAATAGTAATTGTGCACTTGAGGAGGTACGCCATCCTGAGATGGAAGGATACACTTCGCCTGATGCCTCTACCGTTTAACTTGCGCGTCTCCTTTATTATCGTTCCTGGTATACTATCTGCACTCTACAATACCCACAAGCACGTAACATTTAAAATTAGGACAGCACGAGGGTTATACAAAAAAAACGCAAAAGAGCGGATAAAAAAAGAAACGGAAAAAAAAAGAAAGAAAACAGAGAAGAGTAGAAAACAATAAAATAATAAGTAAACAGAGAAAAGGCGGTACGGTATGTCCAAAGCCTGATCATATTTAGATGGGGCTACCTTTACTATCACAAGCATTTTAATCCATTTTTGACCGCTGATGAATTTTCGCAACAGAAAGCTTTAAGATTTCCAAAATTGGATTTTAAAGTTACTTACATATATTTGAGCAAGATTATATATTTAAAAATTATTTTTATTTTAATATTTGTAACCCATTTGCATCATTAGCTTATATGGACGCTAAGTCAGGGATGGCTATCATACGGCACGTGTCAAGTTTCGTAGAAAATTTTCCTGTACCGACAAAATATTTGTAATTTTCTTTTCATCTTTAAAACATAAAACACAAAGCACTAGCACTCGAAAATTGCATTTCAGTTAACTGTAGTTTTTGTAATTTGATCAAATCGTATTTATCACCGCAAAAATGTGTCTGTAATTTGATCTAGTTATAGACAATTAGGTAACAGCAATAACAGGGGGATTCAGTTTTTTCTCCCCCAATTACTATTTCAGTACATATGAATTTATAATCTAGATAATCGGGATATTTGGGGCCCCCTTTTTCTTCAGGGGCACGGGGCTACTGCCCCGCTTGCCCGTATGATGATCGGGCTCTGGGTATATCAGAGAGAGATTAGAAGTAGAGTAACTTGCATTTGCATTTATACGTAGTTTGAGCAGTGTGATTCTCGAGCATATATTTGTCCCTAACGCCCGACACGTGGTTGAAATATCCTTGTACCGATATTATCCCTAATACTCAAACTTTTCCAGACGCAGTGGCGTAGCGTAGGGGGGCGCCCGCCGGGCGGGAACTTTCTAAGGGCGCAATTAAATCTCTATCGTTGAAAAACAACCCTGGTCTCCTGGTCACCCATATCTCATACACTAAAACGAGAGTTCGGGGATAAGCAGTCTTCAGTATAATTATCCCGTCCCCAATTGAACTTTTATGAATTCCCTATTCCGTACATTGTTGCCGCTTAATTAGATTAAAATTTTATTTGAAAAAACATGAACTGAGTGTCGCATCATTTCTAACAAAATTCAAAGCTTTATATACCGGGTGATCAAAAAGTCCGTTAAAACTCATTAAAAAAAGAACAAAAAATTATGGGAAATTGCGGTTTGCACCAATAAGTTTGCCGGGTGACGGGGTTTTTTTAATGAGAAGAAAGGTTGTAGTTCCAAATGTTCCGATAGGTGGCGCTCCCAGGGAATATGGGAAGCAAGTTTCCAATAAAAAAAAAAATTTAAAAAAATCCGAAATATCTCTAATCTTTTCCATGTAAACTGCAATTTTGTATCATGATTTGTTCTTCTTTAATGAATTTTTGAAGTTTTCACGAGCTTTTAATGCATCCTGGGTACATCAAAGTTTAAAAATTCATTGAAAAAGAACAAATAAAGATACAAAATTGCGGTTTGCATGGATAAGATTAGAGAGATTTCGGAATTTGTTTTATTGGAAACTTGCCCATCTATCCCATTGCGCATGTTCGCGTCACCTGTCGGTAACATTTGGAACTACAACCTTTCTTGTCATTAAAAAAAAATCCCATCACCCGCTAAACGTATTCGTACAAACAGCAATTTTCTATCATTGTTTGCTCTTTTTGAATAAATTTTTAAAGTTTTTACGGACTTTTTGATCATCCGGTAATTTCAAAAGCAAATGAAACTCCCATCAACCATACATATTACATTTACGTAGTTTCGGAAATCTATATAAATAAAATTAGACTTTTGTCTGTACATTTCTTGGAATTCAAAAATTTTGCGATTTCATTCCGTTTCAAGCACCTGGGAATCCGGTGCGACCCTCAAAAAAAAGTTTGTCTGTCTGTCGTTCTGTCATTCTGTCCGTGGCGCTTTTTTTAAGCATCACGTAAAAACGACTGAAGCGAATGATATGAAATTTGGTGTCATGATAGGTGGCCACTCAAAACATAGGCGTCGAATTTTTTAAAAATCTTTGTTAGATTTTCAGATTTTGCGAAAATCGTTTCAAACTGCGTAAATTCGTGTTCGAGCATCACGTAAAAACGACTGAAGCGATTGAAATGAATTTTGGTATCATGATTGGTGGTCACTTAACTTAAAACATAGGCGTTTAAGTTTTAAAAAATCTTAATTAGATTTTCAGATTTTGCGAAAATCGTTCCAAACTCCTTAAAATTGTGTTCGAGCATTACGTAAAAACGACTGAAGTGAATGAAATGAAATTTGGTATCATGTGTGTGTGATAGGTGATCACTCAACTTCAAACATAGGCGTCAAATTTTAAAAAAATCTTGATTAGATTTTGAGATTTTGCGTAAATTGTTTCAAACTGCATAAATTTTTGTTCACACATCACGTAATAACTGCAAAGGTGAAAAAAATGGTATTTGGTGAAATGATAGGTGGTCACTCACCTTAAACTATAAGCATGAAAAAAAAAATATCGATCAGATTTTGGGATTTTGCGAAAATCGTTTTAAACTGAGTGAATCTTTGTTCATGCATTACGTAATAACGACTAAAGCTAATGATATGAAGTTTGGTCACATGATAGATGGTTGCTCAACATAATCTATAGGTGTCCAATTTTTAAAACATTTTTATTACATTTTGAGATTTTGTGAAAATTCTCTCAAAATGCGGTTATATTTCTTCAAGCATCGCGTAATAACGACTAATACGAAATTTGGTGATATGATAGGTAGTTGCTAATCTTAAGTTATAGGTGTTGAATTAAACAAAATTTGATTATATTTTGAGATTTTGTTAAAATCGTTTTAAAATGCTGAAATTTTTGTTCCAGCATTACGAAGTAAAGACTGCACGGAATGAAACAAAATTTGGTGACATGATAGTTTGCCACTCAACTTAAATTCTAGGCTTCCAATTTTTCAAAAATGTTGATTACATTTTGAGATTTTGCGAAAATTATTTCAATATGCGTAAATATTCGTTCGCGCATCACATAATTACGACTAAAGCGGATGAAATGACATTACTTAGTTACTCTGTAACCTGTAATATTTTAACAATACATAAAAATTATAACTTCGTTTTCTTTACTTTTCGCAACATACTACACCCATTCTGTGTACTCCTACAATGCTGACGAAAGTTCCTGCTTTTTGGAAATTTGCATTCAGTACTAACCCGTTAACGACGGGTACTTCAGCTAGTAAATAAATAAAAACAATATCTTTTCGGTGTCATGCTACGTTATATATAAGGATTAAATCTGCATTTTTATCGCTTCAAATGCACATATGAGTTAATATTATGAGTGAATATGGTAACTAATATATGTACTAAGATAGTAATATGTACAACTAATTGTTATTATTAATATTCATTTTCAATAAAATTGTTTTAGTGTTATTAAAAATATGGTGACAAAATCGTAGTCCTTAACCCTTTTACGCGCAGTGTTCCCGCTCTGCGAACACCAAACTCTGACGTTTTGACTGTTGCCAGTCACGAAGAATAGATTTGATTTCTATAAAAATAGTTGCGGGTAGCATAGCTCCACGAGAATCCTTTACTTTTTAGCACGTCATTTCCCGTAAAAAAATTGTCACGATTATTTTTAACAGTACTGCTGAAAAATGGAAGAATGCGAGAACAGCTGGATAGATTGCCCAATGCTGAAAAAGGGCCAGCCGTAGCCATCGCTCGACTTAACTACCAGCAAGATGGCGGACGATCGAAACGTTCATCGCGTGCCATAGATCTAAAGACCCTTTTTTGACGCAACTGGCTGTGCCGGCGCAGCCAGCTATCGTCAAAAAATGGTCTCTAGATCTGTGGCACGCGATGAACGTTTCGATCGTCCGCCATCTTGCTGGTAGTTAAGTCGAGCGATGGCAACGGCTGCCCTTTTTCAGCATTGGGAAAGGGTTGAGCCTCAAAGGGTTAATATTGCAAGAATCACAAGACGAGACAGGCAATTTCTCTGCGAAACGCGAGACGAGACAGTGTGTTTGTGAGACGTGACAAGACAGCCCTGTTTCTCGTCTCGCGCGTCTTACGTCCATCCCTAAGCTAGGCTAAGTTGCGATGATGGACGAATATCATATGAAAGTGTTACTCTACCATTCTGCAGTTGACACTCAGTCATTCCAATATGGAAAAAAAAAAAAAAAAAAAAAAAAAAAAACACAATCTCTGAAGATATACTATATCAGCTGAAAGTTCAATTCGGTTCAGATGATCTTCGCATAAACCTTTTGAAGCCTTTTGTCTGTTTTACTATGACAATGGTAAATGAAAATGGGTGGCCGAGTTGCTTAATAAAGTACCTCAAGACTTCAATGCATTAGTGAAATATCTTTTACTAGCTGCTACCCGCGACTTCGTCCGCGTAGGCTTTAGAGTTAGGTACCGAAAGAAATGAAGCATGTGTGAATAACACATATGTTTGCGAAAAAAGAAACTGCATTTAAATATTATTTGCTTTTTACTTATTTTAAATGAAGTATAATGCATGGTAGTATACTTTATTTAAAATAAGAGAGTATGCAGAGTTACTAAATTTAGATTTTTTTTCAGGCATTTGGCGAATAGAGACAGTTACGACAGTATTTGCGAACTGTTTTGGTGTTCTTGTAAAAGAAATATTTATGCTATATGCATGAATTTTAGCCTATGTTAATGAGGAACAGTTCAGCTTTCTATTAGCGAAAACGTTTTAGAATCGGTTCTATAGTTACAGATACCCAGGGAGCGTATAATGTCTTATAATTATTTTGAGTGTTCCTGTAAAGGAACTATTTGCGCTACATGCATGAATTTTAGCCTACAATACTCAAGAATAGTGTAGCTTACTATCAGTGAAAAAAATTTTGGAATCGGTTCAGTACTTACAGAGATACACATAGAGCGTAATGTAATTCTTATCAGTATCCCTGTAAAAGAACTATTTGATATATATGCATAAAAGTTAGCCTATAACACTCAGGGTCCCACCAGTGTCTAAGAGGTTCTGCTCTCAAAGCTGGAAGATGCCAGGTTCAAACCCCGGTCGCGCCTGTCGACCTAGCCGCTCGCAGTTTTTTGTGGTTTTCTCCAAAACCTCCCATAAATACGGGCTCGGATCCCTTAGAAAGTTCCCCACAGAGGAATTCCCCATATAGGCCTAGGACCCTAGTGCAGTCAATCGGTCTTAATCGGGGCCTTCGTAATTCTAGCGGGTCTGCTTGTGCACTCCGAAAGAGGCCTACGGACGTTTCCTCTGGTTAAATTCGGTCGTTAGATGACGTATCTAAGTGCTAGAACCAATAAGTGAGCATCCGTAGGCCTCTTTGGATGATTCCCCGGAGGCCCGGTAGAATCACGATGTCTTAATCCACAAACAAACAATCAATAATACTCAGGAATAGTGTAACTTTCAATCAGTGAAAAAAGTTTTAGAATCGGTTTAGTAGCTATAAAATTTCCATAGAGCGCAATGCATTAGAATTATTTTCAGTATTTTTGTAAAAGAATTATTTATGCTATATGCTTGAAAGTTTGCCTGTATGTTAATCCAGGGCATAAGCTATCTTGATTGCAAATTTTTCCAAATCCGTTCAACCATTTGTGTGTGATTCAGACAAAAACACCTAAACACACAAACTTACACATTTACATTATTGGTAGGATTTGGAAGTTTATGAACTTTAAGAAACATATTTGGACTTTTCTTTCTAATGCTTTTTAATTTGGCGTAAAATCAACATAATTTCCATACCATTTCATGTTTTTCGAATGTGAACTGCATGTGAACTGCAAATAGAATTTCTGCTTTATTTCAAAAGCATAAAATGGTTTCTAATAAATAATTAGAAAAGTAATTAAAATTTGAAAATTCTGAGCCCCAGATGCACTTTACCGAACTCATGGGCTTACATGCTTCAAATTTTCAAAGCTCTTCGAAAGGAAAAAATAATAGCATAAATTCACAATGCTTTTGCCGTTATCTGTAGATTTGTCTGGAGAGCACTCATTTTTATTATTATAGATAGATAGATTTGGCATAAAACTGACATAATTTCCGTGGCATTTAATGTTTTTTCTGACGCACGCGCTTCTTCATTGAAGCAATAGACTTCTTGTTAGCTCAAAATATGAATCATTTGACACGGGCGAAACTCGCCAAGCATGGCAACGTCAAAACGGTTTTTAATTAATAATTAGAAAAGTAATCACAAATCTAAAATTCTAAGTAGCCTATAACCTTCTCCAGGGTCCCATCTATATCTAAACCCAAATTCGTCCTAATCGATTCAGCGGTTTAGGCGTGAAAGGTCATAAACAAACAAACAAACAAACAAACTCACTTTCGCATTTATAATATTAGTTAGGATGCTTCATCTTATTTCTTCTAGTTGATTCTGACGGAAAGCCCTAATTACTTTGCTTTTAATGCATTTGCGGTTCTCTGTTTTAGTGTTGTTTTAGAACAAGGTTTAGTTAATTGGAGAGTAATAAATAATAAATGAAAAATATAAAATATGTTCCTCTTGCCTTTAATAAGTTTAAATGAGCAATATTTGTATTATTAAAGACCTGCTTAAAATTCAATATTTTCTCTATTTCAATATGAAACTAAGATTGAAATTGTAGGGAAAAAAATGTCTCAAACACATTTCCTCTGGGTGCTAAATGTGATCATAAAAAAAAGAAAAAAGCAGAACAGATTACATACTAATGAAATAATTAAAACTTTGATAACGATAAGTACCTTTTTAACACCAGTTTTTGTTCAGTATTTTTAATGTAGTACTAGATGTTTTAGTAACTATATACAGGGTACCCCTGAAAGGTAGTATCACGCTTTAATTCTTAAGCCAAAGCATGGCAACGTCAAAACGGTTTTTAATTAATAATTAAAAAAGTAATTACAAATTTAAATTCTAAGTAGCCTATAACCTTCTCCAGGGTCCCATCTATATCTAAACCCAAATTCGTCCTAATCGATTCAGCGGTTTAGGCGTGAAAGGTCATAAACAAACAAACAAACAAACTCACTTTCGCATTTATAATATTAGTTAGGATGCTTCATCTTATTTCTTCTAGTTGATTCTGACGGAAAGCCCTAATTACTTTGCTTTTAATGCATTTGCGGTTCTCTGTTTTAGTGTTGTTTTAGAACAAGGTTTAGTTAATTGGAGAGTAATAAATAATAAATGAAAAATATAAAATATATTCCTCTTGCCTTTAATAAGTTTAAATGAGCAATATTTGTATTATTAAAGACCTGCTTAAAATTCAATATTTTCTCTATTTCAATATGAAACTAAGATTGAAATTGGAGGGAAAAAAATGTCTCAAACACATTTCCTCTGGGTGCTAAATGTGATCATAAAAAAAAGAAAAAAGCAGAACAGATTACATACTAATGAAATAATTAAAACTTTGATAACGATAAGTACCTTTTTAACACCAGTTTTTGTTCAGTATTTTTAATGCAGTACTAGATGTTTTAGTAACTATATACAGGGTACCCCTGAAAGGTAGTATCACGCTTTAATTCTTTATCCGTAAGAGATAAGTGAACAATGTAAATTGAAAAAATGTTCAAAATAAGGTTGAAGAAAAAAAATAATGCTTTAAAAAAATCCCTTTCATTAATTTTCAAAAAATGACATCTTTTACATTCGTATACGGCTCCCGTATAGAAAAATCAGAATCAGTAAAATATGTCCCATACAGTAATGAAGTGCGATGTACTAAATTTGAGAATTGTATATCCTAAAACGTGTCAGAGATATGAAGAGAGTCAGAGTATATACTGACTTAAACCACTTTTCAGTGACTCTGGAAGGTTAAAAAATCAGATCGGATGATCGTTTCAGGGATCGTACAAAAATTTCGAAAGGAAAAAATAATAGCATAAATTCACAATGCTTTTGCCGTTATTGGAATTGTATAGCTTCTCACCAACTTTGTTTAAACACATTTTTAGGTCTTTTTAGGATGAAAGGCTGAAGCTTTGACATTATTTTATTAGTTAATGTATGGGGTATATTTTTACTAACTGGAATTTTTTTGTACTGGGGTCGTATACAAATTTAAAAAGTTTCCCTTTTTGAAAAATAAGGGAGGATTTTTTTCTTCAGTATTTTTTCCAACCTTATTTTGAAAAAAATTTTTTTTTCAATTTACGCTGCCCACTTATATCTAATGGATAAAAAATTAAACCATTTTGCCATCTTTTTGGGACAATCTGTCTGTATATCCGTTCACTCCACTACTTTTCTTGCTTCCAAAGTTGGTTCGAAATGTTTTCAGTAAGTGAACATCTAGTGTAAATTGAGATATTGTCATCCAAGTGAGAAACACAGGTACAAAACTCTTCGTCGTTTTCCAGATATTTTTCAAAGCTCAGATAATCTATATTTAAGATTCATTGAAAAATGGAAGGTTTTTAATGGTTTGTCCCTCATCTGGCACACTGCGAAGTGAAGGGATGTTTACATATTTCTATTAAACATGGTTATTTTGGTTCAACTAAATCCCTTAAATTACTCTTGGACATTTTTGCTGTTTTTTTCCTGTTACAAGACCTTTTAATAAAACAGGTTTTAACAGCTTGTGAAAACAACAAAAATCAAAATAATGCGCATTTAGCACGTTGCAAACATTCTGGAAGTGTTGAAAACTTACAAAATTTACAAAAGGGAATTGCTGGCTGACATCACAACTAAAAAAGCAAAGTAAAAAAGCAATTTTGGGCCAAAACGTTGCTTTCATACATCGGTGAACAGTCTCTACACAAAAATTACCATGCTTTTCCAAAATTTAATTATTTTTTAGGTAAAAATACTGAACTAAAATTTATCAGAATAGGTAGTAATTCGTCTTGAATGCTGTATATGTTAACAAATAAATTATTTATGATTAAACTTGGTAAGTTAACCAATACTTCAACACATTTTGTTGTGGGATTATTAACTGGTGTACGGAAACAGCGTTTATGACCACACATTGTTGTGTGATTCTGAATCTTTTTAATGCTCCCTATCTCTCCTTGAAGTTCATCGCTATATTTTTGGGAGATCCTGTATACATTGCACCTTAGATAATTTTAATAAGAAGAAAATCAATGCTATAAATTCCCTCTGATTGCTGAAAGAGCTATCAAAGCGATAAATTTGCACAGCAGTGAAAAAGGACTTCAGAAGAGCTAATCCTCATTTGGCCATTTTAAGGTGTATACATTGCGAAGAATTCGTTTTACAAGTTTAGGGATGGTATCGTCTAAATGCCTTAATTTTATCCTCAAGTATCTCATTACAGGGAAATATATTTCGGGCTGTCCTAATGGCTGCTTGTCAGCAATGCTTTAAAGTGAATTTCGTCTCTATTTCCCTTGCAAATTAAACTATATCTGGGCACATAAGGAGATTTATTACCTAATAACAATGCGGGGATCTTAATTATGAGGCATTAATTAATAAGAGTTTCTTTGGGTCGTTTCAGTGGGATGCATTGAAAATGCAGCAAGTTGCCACAACATCTTGATTTATAAGTTACTAACACAGTGATTCTTCGGTTAATGATTGATGGCCGCAAAAATTTTTACTTCCTTGTAGTAGGTAAAAGGAAGTAGTATTGTGATGACGAAAAATTTCAGTATATAGATTTAATCGAAAATATCGATTTTGAAAATCTCCAAATTTATATTTTGACGAGTTTCTATGTGCGACATATATGTAAACGATTACTCGTAGAATGTGTGTACTGCGGGAGGGGGGAGGCATCTGCCTGGGGGGAGGGTGCCTTGGGAAGAGAACTAAGGGTGTTCTAAAGCGTGGGCTTTTAAGGTGTTCTAAAGCGTATTCACGGTACATTTGTAGAAAACCGCCCAAAACTACAGACCGTTAGATAGACAACCGGGTGGTAAGCAAGAACTCTAAAATTTCACACTTCAGACATCTGTGATGTTCAGTGCCTTATGGTGGGGCCGATTACGCTTAGAATGTTGAAATTTTATCTTCAGAGTTGTTGTAAAATCTAAGCTGCGCACCTCCGTTTTTTATTGCAGTCGGTTGGGTAGTTTATTTACAGGGTCAACAAAAAGCCTTTTAATACATTAAGGTCTACTTCCAGCGACAATACATAATAAATCTATGGACAGTCTTCATTTGGGCCATGGCCATAATCTCACCAATCGTCTCCAAGATTGGCGAATTTTAGAGAAATATTCCCAAATTTGGCTCAAACAGTAAGTTTCTAAAACTGAACCCAACTTCTCGATATCTTATAATATTTGGCGAGGAATCGCCAAACATTAATACTATTGAAGTACCATATCTCGATTTTCAATGAAATACGTTTGAATGGAATTTACCAAAAAACTTAACAATTTAATAGACGTACAAAGAAGGCATATTACGTCCACATCCACGTTTTCGTTGGTTTTTGGACATAGATACATAGTGATATTTTCTATTAATTCAATAAAAAACTTAAGAATATGTTCACCATTAATAGTATAAAATCAGGGGTTATCCTGGTAACATCGTCTGCATTCGTCAGCTGTAATTGTTAACTATTTGTAACTTAATGGGAATTTTTTTACATCCTTCGAAATGTAATTCTCTTCATTCCGTTTAATTTTTTTTTAAAGGAAAATTAAAAAATCCTATTATGTAATTCGCTAATGCTTCGACGACGACAGTCGATGTCGTATGCACCTCTGAAAATAAAGCCAAATTCGGCTTTTCTTTCACGAAATATTCCAAAATTTGGCACGAAAAATAAATTCCATAATCCTTCCCAAAACTGAACCCAGATGAGCTATATCTATTGTATTTATGAGAAATCGGTAAATACTAATGTTATCTAATGGAAATTTTAAAGATGTATAGCTCGTGCTTTAATTAACCGATTTACATGTAATAAAATACAAACATTGATTTTTTAATGCTTAGAATATCAATTGCAAAGTTGCATGCCGATCGAGTGAAGCAAACTAAGATTACATAGTGATTCCAAGAAAACCGCAAAGCGATTCTCGTTCTTGGCGAGTGTTAGAGAACGGGGAGCAGGGGACAGGGGCGGATCCAGAAAAACAATCACGGAGGGGGGTGCCCCCGTTTTTCATTAGGATGATATATTGATTTCAGAATTTCAGAGTACTGTTTCTCCCAATATACATGGTGTGCCACAATTCCCTTCCAGGTTTGGAAGGATTATTAAAAATATATATATTACCAAAACAGTAACAAAGTTGACTTTATTGAATAAAGAAATGTTACAAGTTTTGTTTCATAAATGTTCAATATGTGAACCTTTCGTGATGCGGCAGATATCAACTCTTCCCTTCCTACACTCACTTTAACATGTCAGGTTCAACGGTAGCGAATGCGGTTGTGATCCTTTGGCGTAAATCTTTTAAATCATGAGGCTCAGAGGGCACAAACACACGATCTTTTAAGTAACCCCAAGAAAAAAAATCGCATAGAGTTAGCTCCAGAAAGCATCGTGGCCAGGGAAGAAGGCGATTGTCGGCGTCAGAACCTCGACCAATCCAAAGGCAGGGAAGCTCGTTATTTGTGAAACAAAACGTGTAATGTTTCTTTCTCCAGTAGAGTCAACTTTGTTTCTGTATTAGTAATATATTATTTTGTATAAGTCTTCCAAACCCGGGAGGGCATTGTGAAGCACCCTGTATATATACATACAGAGCTTTATGTGCGAAACAAACCTTGTGACGTTTCTTTCTCCAGTAAAGTCAACTTTGTTGACTACATTAAATCCAATTTTATGTTAAATTTACTCCAAAACTAGATGTTCTACTTTAGCCCGCGTTTTTTGAAACAGAAAATAATAACAGATCTTTATAAGAGAGAAAAGAAAAAAAAAACTTTCTGGGAATAACTATATTTATACCGCAAAAATATTATTTATTTCTTTTATTTCTACTTTATTATATCCATAAATTTGCAATGCGTGGTTTTGTTCTATAAGATTCAGATCGGGATTAACAAGTAAACCTATAAGGCCTGGGCCTATAGTAAAAATAATCTGAGTCTCCAAACTACTTGCTATTAATATATACACACAATATACAGGGTGTCCAGTGCTAACGGTACTGTACGATAAATGTTGTGAAGGTTGATGCGGGTGCGAGGTAAAGTATTCAAAATAAAATGAGAATAAGTTGATGCGTTTTTAATAAATTTTTAATTACTCAAAAATGCGTGCCGCTTAGGGCGAAGCGAAGAGAGAGGAAATGAATGGGTTACATTAAAGAGGCGCTCACATAAACTGCGCCAAGGACGGTGCCAAATAAATTCACGCCAAATGCGTGGGTAAAGCGATACAAAACCGTTTAGGACTCAACATACCCCCCGACATTGAAGGGTTCAAACACTTCAGTAATAAACAATTAACATAAAATATTTGCCATTACAGACAAAAAATGTTACAACAAAAACAATACAGTGAATAACAAAATACAATAGGGTGAAACAATGGTTATACAATTCGTAGACTGTTGAATAAAAATATATATAGGTAATAATATGAAAATACATACATTCAGCAATTTCTTATCAAGGTTCAAGTGGTAAAATTGCTAATTTGGTAATTGGCCTTTTCAAAATACCCGCCTTGGTCTTCACAAGGCACACTCTTACCTTCTCGTCCATACCCAGAATTAGCCTTTCAATTTTACCTAATAGCCAAGTTGCAGTGGGCATATTGTCTTCTTTAACTAGGACTACCGTGCCCTCCTGAATGTTGTTTTTTGAAAAATACCACTTATGTCTTTGTTGAAGGTGATTAAGATAATCACGTTGCCACCTCTTCCATATGATTTGAAGAAATTTTGTGATTTTTTGCCACCTTGAAAGTCTATTTTCATTTATAGATGCGAGATCTGGCTCTGGGATAGAAGTGATAGAACGTCCGATTAAAAAATGAGCGGGAGTAAGTACTTCGAATTCATTCAAATCGGACGATAAGGGAGTCAATGGACGCGAATTCAATATCCCTTCGACCTGTATAATGAGTGTTAAAAACTCCTCTAATGTCACTCGTGAATTTCCTAAGGTTCTTTTGAGATGGTATTTAAAGGATTTCACCCCAGCTTCCCATAAGCCACCGAAATTGGGTGCACGAGGTGGGATGAATTTCCAAGTGATTGATTCAGATGTTAAATAATCAATCATCGTATTATCTGGCTTCTCAACCAATGCTTGTAACCTTTTTAACACGGCATTTGCACCAACAAAATTAGTTGCGTTATCAGATATTAGAGTTGAACTTTTGCCTCGCCTTGCAAAGAATCGTTTGAGAGTTGCTATGAAGGATTCAGAAGTAAGGTCAGAAACAACTTCTAAATGAATCGCTTTTGTAGCGAGACAAACAAACACTGCTACATACACCTTGTTATAAACACCCTTCCTTTGGTTCCTATATTTTATGAGAAAAGGGCCACAAAAATCCACCCCACAATTAGAAAAAGGTGGGCTAGGCGACACCCTTTCCGAAGGAAGATTCCCCATAATTTGGCTGTTGACTTGCGGTTTGTTTTTAAAACAAACGACGCATCTATGAACTATTTTTCTGGCAAGTGATCTGCCGTTGACAATCCAATATTTTTGTCTAACATGATGTAGAAGGGACTGAGGTCCTAAATGTAGGAATTTTTTATGATAATACTCAAAAATCATTTCACTCAACTTATGATTACTTGGAAGTACTATAGGATGTTTGCTATTATAACTTATGTGCGCATTATTTAGCCTACCACCTACTCTAAGGATACCGTTTGAGTCCAAAAATGGATTCAAAAATTTCAATTTACTATTAACAGGAATGGTCTTACCTTTTTCTAAATTCATCATCTCCTGAGAAAATGTTACATACTGTACCTGTTTAATCAACAAAATTTCTGCAGATTTGAGTTCGGAAGCGGTTAAGGGTCCCCTGATTTTTTTGGTTGAATTTTTACAATTACAGATAAACCTGCAAATAAAACTAAATATGCGTATTAACTTGTATACGCATATATGCGTATGTGCGTATATGAAACTATTAGTTAAATTAAAGATTTTGACATAGAAATCTTCAGACAATGAACATAATGCAGCTTCTGACTGTTCAAAAATGTTCACTAAATTTTTCCCACTAGTTGGAATGACTATGGTTGGAACATCTTTCATCTCCTTGCACAAGTCCTCTTCCTTGGGTGATAGAATTGGATTTTCAGACATTAAGAGGTCAGTGTGTTTACGAAGAAAGTCTGGTCCATACCACCAGAGATCATTCTCACGGAGTTTCTCGAAGTTCAGTCCTCGAGAAACAAGGTCTGCTGGATTTTCATCTGAACGCACATGGTTCCATTGGCATGTTTGAGTCAGCTCTTGGATTTTTGTCACTCTGTTGGCAACAAAAGTTTTGAGCAAATGCGGCGGAGTTTGAATCCATGCTAAAACTATGGTCGAGTCACACCACAAAAATATCTTACTGATTTTTATGTTCAATAAAGTTACTACCCTTGTTACAAGCTGTGATAACAATACAGCTGCACATAGTTCCAAGCGTGGCACTGTAAGCTTTTTCAGCGGGGCTACTCTGGACTTACTACAAAGCAAATTTGCGGATGAATTTCTGTCATTTTTACAACGTAAATAAATTGCTGCCCCGTACGCACGTTCCGACGCATCTGAAAACCCATGAATTTGAACTTCTGAAAACTCGTCTTTCAACACATATCTGCTCACTTGTAAGTCGTTGATCAATTTCATGGACGCCGTGAAAAGCTGCCACTCCTTAACTGTATTTTCGGGTTGCGGATCGTTCCAGTCGAGCTTCAAAAGCCAAAGTTCTTGGATGAAGATTTTTGCCTTTGTTACTCCTGGTCCGAGTAATCCTAATGGATCATAGACGCGAGCAATGTTAGATAGTACTGTTCTTTTTGTGTAAGTAGTTGGCTCCTTGATTGCCGATTTGAAAGAGAAACAATCGACTCTTGTGTTCCACAGTAATCCTAAAGTCTTGATGCTCTCATTGTCATCTGAGTTATTGAATGAATAATCTTCTTGTCCCCCTGGGAACTGTAAAAGATTCCTGTGATTTGCACACCATCTATGCAGAAGCATTCCTCCACGTGATAGTAATTCAATTAATTGCGATTGTGCTTCTTGGGCCTCTATTAAAGTATGAGCTCCTGTCAATACGTCATCGACGTAAAAGTCTCTTTGTACTATTTGCACTGCTACTGGAAAGTCGTTCCTTTCGTCATCTGCTAGTTGATTGAGTGTGCGTGTTGCGAGATATGGCGCGTTCGAAATACCGTAAGTTATAGTCTTCAATCTGTAAATTTTAACCGGTTCTTCTTCGCGACTCCTCCATAAGATACGTAATAAGTCTCGTTGATTCTCCTTAATTTTAATCTGACGATACATTTTAATAATGTCTGCTGTGAAGGCATATTTGTGAGTACGAAATCTGCAAATAATATCAAATAGTTCATCTTGAACTGTCCCTCCATTTAGTAAAACATCATTTAGTGAAACTCCCGTAGTCGTAGGAGCAGACGCGTCGAACACTACCCTGAGTTTAGTGCTAGATTTGTCGGGTCTATAAACGCCATGATGAGGCAGATAATATGAATAACTAGAATTGTCCCCTTCAGAAATTTCTTCTGAATGATCTAATTGATTATACTCCGTAATGAAATCTTCATATAAAGGTTTCATATCGGGATTGCGAGCAAAACGTTTATGCAAATAATTCAATCGTTTATTAGCGTTCTCCTTAGATTCGCCTAAAAGTAGAAGTCCTTCATCTTTAATCGGCATCTCTACGACATATCTACCGTCATCTTGTCTACAGTGTGTGCGGAGGAAATGTTGCTCACAAAATTCCTCCTCCTGACTCTTCAACCTTTTTGTTTCTTGAACGTTTTCTATCTCCCAAAATTTTTTCATAATATCAGATAAATCATCTACAGTTTCTACAAACCCACAGTAATTATCAAAACTGTCTTGTTACGTCATGCATACAGACCCACTGGCAATGTATCCGAAAACCGACTGCTGAAAGATCAGCCCCTGCATACTTATTCTATCGGTCTTCAGTAAATCAAAAAATACTTCATTTGACAACAAAATGTGTATTGGACCTGGTTTATGAAACTCTGGGTCAGCTAAATCAACTGATTGTAACTGTTTAAGATCTGGTATATTTAGATATTTAGCAGGGGTTTTGCGAGTTATTTTTGGAACAACATAAAAATTTAAAGTACGCATAAAACTCTTATCTGCGTTAGAAACACTTGCAATCACGCTTTCTCTAATGTTCATATTGATTCTGCTTAGTCCTGAGACGGAGGCGAATATTTTCTTTCCTCGTAGATTCAATAATTGAACACACTCTTTAGTCATGAAATTATTTTGACTCCCACTATCTAACAGTGCGCGACAAGCTAAAAACTCCCCATTAGCACTCTTCAAATAAATTATAGCTGTGGAGAGTAAGACTTGTTTATTAGCCGTGGATGAGATAGTCAAAGCAAAGGAGTTTTGAGGCCAATGATGTTTATCCTCAGAGGCGACAGAAGGTATCGCTTGTTCTGAAGGAAAGAATGCGTTTGCAGTTGCGGACAGCTGGCTAGTTTTATCAGGCGTTATTTTGTTTACATTATCATCTCGCGTTCCCTTTTCGAAATGTAATGAAGTATGGTGCTTTTTTACTAATGGCAAGCATTTTTTACATGAATTCGTACTGTTACAGGAATTAATTACATGTAATGAAGACAAACAATTCAAACAAAGATTTTTTGATTTTACGAAATTAAATCGTTTTTTAGCGGTCAAATTTAAAAACTGATCACATTTAAAAATACAATTATCGGGCCAGACAGTACGGGCAAGAATTCGAGTGATTTTCGGAAACAGATGTCAGTGTCCTTGAATTATGTGGACGTTTCACTTCGCGAACTAGAGGTTTGTTGTGCTGTAACGTACGCGAATGTTCTTTTAAGAAGGATGTTAACTGCGTTATCGTTCCTATTTCGTCCTTTTTAAGAGATCTTTCCCACCAGCTTCTAGTATTTTTGTCGAGTTTTTCGACTAATATATATAGAATTAGCGTATCTCTGAAACCATTCACATTTTGTTCTAGGACTGACAAGGATCTGATACATTCATTAATGTTATCCACAAATTTTAAAAGCGACGGAGAAGAGTCAACTGTTTGTGGTAAGGCAAGCAACTTATTAATAACAGAGTTTATCAAATCTTTCTTGTTTGAGTAGCGTTCGACCAATAAATTCCAGGCGATGTCGTAATTTGCTTCAGAAATTGATATGGAGTGAATGATCTCTAAAGCGTCTGATTTACACGAACTTTTGAGGTATTGAAGCTTCTGGGCGTTAGTTAATTTACTATTTTTATGAACAGCTGCGGAAAATAAGTCTTCGAATTCTATCCACTCCTCAATTTTCCCACTAAAAATGGGAAGCGAAAGCTTCGGTAATTTTATTTCTGAAGAAACAGAACTAGGTGAAATGTTCTCACTGACGTTTGTTTTGTCAGCAGTAAGCGTTAAAAGTTTCCGTTTAATGATCAAATTAATTTCATCTAATGAGTCTATGATAGTTTCTTTTTCTGCTATGAAATCATCGATTTCTTTCTCATCACAAAGCGCAAATATACAGTCAAACACTTGTTTTAATTCTGTATGGAAACTTGCAACTTTCGCTTCATATACCTGAAGCAAGGAGAAATCTGCTTTTTCAATGTTTGTATTCACCTTATCTTTGAATTTTGTAATGTTTGATTTTATACATTTTTTGTTAGTTTTCGCAGATTTCATTTCTGCCATATTGATAAGTAAGTCAAGGTAAGTCAAAATGTACTTACCAACAATGAACTTCGTAGCTGCTGCGTAGTTTATTTTTAAAACTCCATTATATCCATCCGTCCGTCGGCTTGAAGGATCAGAAAATGTACGATAAATGTTGTGAAGGTTGATGCGGGTGCGAGGTAAAGTATTCAAAATAAAATGAGAATAAGTTGATGCGTTTTTAATAAATTTTTAATTACTCAAAAATGCGTGCCGCTTAGGGCGAAGCGAAGAAGCAAAGAGAAAGGAAATGAATGGGTTACATTAAAGAGGCGCTCACATAAACTGCGCCAAGGACGGTGCCAAATAAATTCACGCCAAATGCGTGGGTAAAGCGATACAAAACCGTTTAGGACTCAACAGGTACCCAGTAGCTATTTCCTAAACCGTTAGTCAGAGACACATTGTTCCAATTGCAAAAATTTTAAATTGTATAGTCTACTAGCTGAAGTACCCGTCCTTGACGGGTTAGTGAATGCAAATTCCAAAAAGCAAGAACTTTCGTCAGCATTGTAGGAGTGCACAGAATGGATGTAGTATGTTGCCAAAGTAAAGAAAACAAAGTTATAATTTTTATGTATTGTTAAAATATTACAGGTTAGAGAGTAACTAAGTAATATCATTTCATTCACTTTAGTCGTAACTATGTGATGCGCGAACGAATATTTACGCATATTGAAATAATTTTCGCAAAATCTCAAAATCTAATCAACATTTTTGAAAAATTTGAAGCCTAGAATTTAAGTTGAATGACAATCTATCATGTCACCCAATTTCGTTTCATTCCCTGCAGTCTTTATTTCATGATGCTGGAACAAAATTTCAGCATTTTAAAACGATTTTCGCAAAATCTCAAAATGTAATCAAAATATTTTAAATTAAGATTAGACACTACCTATCATATCACTAAATTTCGTATCATTCGTATTAGTCGTTATTACGTGATGTTTGGAGAAATATAAACGTATTTTTAGAGAATTTTCACAAAATCTCAAAATCTAATAAAAATGTTTAAAAAATTGGACACCTATAGTTTATGTTGAGCAACCAACTATCATGTGACCAAATTTCATATCATTCGCTTTAGTCGTTATTACGTAATGCGGGAACAAAGATTCACTCAGTTTAAAACGATTTTCACAATATCTCGAAATCTGATCGATATTTTTTAATTAGATGCTTATAGTTTAAGTTGAGTGTGACCACCTATCATTTCACCCAATATCATTTTTTCACCTTTGCAGTTATTACGTGATGTGCGAACACAAATTTACGCTGTTTGAAAGGATTTTCGCAAAATCTCAAAATCATATCAAGATTTTTTAAAAATTGGACGCCTATATTTTAAGTAGAGTGACCACCTATTATCACACTCAATTTAATATCATTCGCTTCCGTCGTTTTTACGTGATGCTTGAACACAAATTTACGCAGTTTGAAAGGATTTTCGCAAAATCTCAAAATCCAATCAAGATTTTTTAAAAATTCGACACCTATGTTT
Organism: Cheiracanthium punctorium; assembly: GCA_038373885.1. Taxonomy (NCBI): domain Eukaryota; kingdom Metazoa; phylum Arthropoda; class Arachnida; order Araneae; family Cheiracanthiidae; genus Cheiracanthium; species Cheiracanthium punctorium. The sequence goes on from JAWZYV010016262.1 coordinate 27,945, forward strand.
TAAGTTGAGTGATCACCTATCATGACACCCAATTTCATATCATTCGCTTCAGTCGTTTTTACGTGATGCTTAAACAAAAAAAGCGTCACGGACAGAATGACAGAACGACAGAATGACAGACAGACAAACTTTTTTCTGAGGGTCACATCGGATTCCCGGGTGCTAGAAACGGATAGAAATTGCAAAATTTTTGAATTCCAAGAAATGTACAGACAAAAGTCTAATTTTATTTATACAGATATCAGAAAGACAATCCAAGTCAATAAATCAATTCCTGTAAAAATTACACTGCAAAGAAAAGTCTGTCAAATTTACAGAAAAAAACTGTCAGCCAGGACGCCAGTTTATTTCCGTATATTTAACAGAAATGTTCTGCAATTTTTACAGATTATCCGTTTATTTTACAGAAATCTTCTGTATGTTTTACAGAAGTCTTCCATAATTTTTACAGATTATCCGTTTATTTTACAGAAATCTTCTGTATGTTTTACAGAAGTCTTCCGTAATATTTTACAGATTCTCTGTTTCTTTTACAGAAATCTTCTGTGTGTTTTACAGAAGTTTTCCGTAATTTTTTACAGATTCTCCGTTTATTTTACAGAAATCTTCTGTGTGTTTTACAGAAGTCCTCAGTAATTTTTTACAGATTCTTCATCAATTTTACAGAAATATTTTGTGTGTTTTACAGAAGTCTTCCGTAATTTTCTACAAAGTCTCTGTTTCTGTTACAGAAATCTATGCGTTTTCCTGATTTCTTCTGTATTTTTTAAATTTTTTACAGATTCTCCGTCTATTTTATAGAAATGTTTTGTATTTTTTTTTTTTTAGATACTCAAGAAATCTGTAATTTTTCCAGATTCCCCGTGTTTTGTCGATGGTATATTTCTGTCAATGTAGCAGACTTTAACCATTTTTTTACAGCTTGATTTAAGGAATTTACAGAAAAAACCAGTTTATTTATGAAATATATTTTGTATTTATAAAAACTTTCTTTTGTTTTAAATAATTCAATACCTTACTTAAAATTACATAAAAAAATTACTTACTTACAATTACTTAAAAAATTCAGTAATTTTATGATATACTAGCTTCTTTCGACGACCTTGGCCCTGTTAAGTGGTAAAAAAATTCTGCTACGATATGTTAATGAAAATAAATTCTTGAGTATGTTTTGAAATCATAGGTGATATTAATTATTTTCAATCAATTCCATCCAAGGGCATACTTTAAAATTAAGTAACTGTACAAAATAAAATATTAATGTTGAAAAAGAAAGATTTGTAAGAACGATTGCTATCAATCAAGTAAAATAGTAATCAAAAAAGCTGATTTCAAATGAATCAATGCACTTCAAAGCACGAAAATTTAGACACCAATCAATGGATCAGGGGTGGGAGTGTAGATGTTCCAAGCATATAGTTTAAAGTTTATTTTTTAATGCTTTCAAAATTATTTCTTGATATTATCTATCAAGTATCCATCAATTTCTATGTTCATGGGTAGGGAAGCGTATCAGTTTGTCATGTCAATTGTCCCTAAATAAATGGTTGGGGTATTTGTAGTAAATGAAGTTAGTGGAAGTATTTACTGTAACGTTTATATTTTAGGTGATTGTAGCGCGTCATTGTAGTTAAAAGAATATATATGTTTGCTTCTAAACTATTGATTAATGTAGTGATGACGTCGTTCAAGTAAATACTACATATATAGAGAGAAACCTCTGAAAATCAGCTACGTTTGGTCCCATAAAATAATGGCCATTATATGAGACAAGCGTTCTTTGGAGGTTTACAATAATGTTGATTCAATAGTCTCAACTCAATTCTGTAAACTTCTAACAGTGTCTGTTTTAAGAGATGACCAGTCTTCGGAGGTGACCGTTAGTAGAGGTTTTAATGTATATACATATATGCATCTTATTTTTCAGAAATAGTTTTCAGGAGTTTAAAATTATTCTTGCATGATATATCTATGGTTAGATTTTTGTAATATCCATTGATAATCAAAGAAATACGTCACGAAAAATTAGATTTATTTTAAGAAAAAAGTACAGTATTTATAAAGTACAAACAAAGGAATATTTACAAATTTTATTGTTTATAATTTTATAGATTTGCTTCCCAGTATTCATGGGTATTTCTTAATATATAATTAGTGGTCAATTAGCTCATATGCCGACATTTTATTAAGTAAATTGAGAATTTTCATATTAACGGCCTCGCGTTTTTTCACATCAGGATTCTTCTTGCATCTTCTGTTAGGATTTATTCCAATCAAACACCTAGAAACAAAATAATTTACTTCAGTGAATTAAACACATTTAAAAAATCACATTTTACTTTTGACTCATCTATAAACTGAAATTTGTTAGCACAAGCTAGGAGCATAATAATTTTACTTTTCAGCAGCACTTGTTGTAATTCCCCCTCGACAGGCACGTAGCCAGGGAAGGGGAGGCTTGAGGAGCTACACCCTCCCCCGAAAAATTAAATATGTATATTTATATACAGGGGTGGATTTAGGGAAACAGGCTCTGCAGCCCCGCGTCCTCTACAAGAGAGGGGCACCAAGGGGCCCCATTACCACAATCCACCCAGTATTCTAGGGAAGGCTTATATTCTAGGGAAGACCCTTATTCCAGAGAAGGCTTATTTCAGTATTTCAGACACTTCAGTACTAAAATACAAAAAGTTTCAATATATTTTAAAAATGATCACTATGCCTTGCCTTTGTCGGAGAGTGGGGGGCTCTTTCTTGCACCTTTCATAGGACCCCATGATACCTATGTTTAAGTTATGGTATTTGAATATTTGAGCATCCCCGAATAAAAATCCTGACCATGGGCCTGCCCTTCCAAATTAAAATGTCAAAATTACTATCTTGTTTTAAAATAGAAGACTGTATGCATCATTGCTATTGAACATACGAAATAAATTTACATGATAAAATATTTTTTCTACATTAACAATATGCTTAATTTTCGTCAAATCTTTTCGAAAAATAATGAATAACAAAAAAGAATTAAATTTTCAACTTTTTAAAAGGGGAAAGCTCAAATTTTTAAGCATTCTTCTCTTTTTAAATGTAAAACTTTTATAAAGAACTGGTTACAGAGCGATCAGATCTGCGCTAATTTTTAATTACTTTCTAATTATGAAGTATTGAATAAAAAATTTCTATCTATGTTTAGTGTTCCGGATTCAGAATATTGGCCACTGACTACACTTATGATTCGAGATTTTGAAATTTAAAACGTTGATGATCAGACTGTATAATAAGCAAAATATTAAAAAAATACTTTTATAACTAGACAGTGATATGAAATGGATTTAAAATTTATGCTTTAAAATATATAAACAATTTATCTTGCACAAAGCCTCACCATGGCACAGTGGTTATATCACTGAAAATGGTAGACGGCCAAAGTGTGAAGGTCCCGGGTTCGGGTTCCATCGCACATCCGTCGACCTAACCGTTCGGTGTTTTTCGTGGTTTTCTCCGAAACTTAGGGTAAATACGGGTTAGGACCCCTTACAAAGACCCCCACAGAGGGTAACTCCCTTGTTTTGTCATTCGGACGAGGATTTACAAGCGGACTTCGAGCCAAGCACACAAATCCGATTTACATGTTGACAACAGCAGCAGCTAGTCACTATAGCGCAAGCGGGTTGCACAGATGTGTGCTTCAAATGCATATACACAAGTTCATATACGCAATATATATTCAGTTATCACGAGCAGGCACGTATTTAGGGAACATTTTGGGAGAGGGGGGGGGGGAGTCCAAACCGTAAAAAAGGCAGAATTTTTCACAAAAAGACTATCATTATAGTGACAAAAATCAAAATTTCAGGGGGGGGGGGAGTGTCCGAACTCCCAGGACCCCCTCCCCCTTACCTCGTTAAATTAGAGATACTCTACGTTAAATACGTCATATGAGTTTGCAGATAGTTTTGGATTACGTGCGCAGATAGCTTTTTCTTTTATCTGACTATGATTGTTAGTAAACTGAAATTGTATTTATTTAAAAGAAAGAAACGGGGTTTGAAGGAGTGGAACCCCCTCACAGAGTAAATGTTAACTTAAAATATAGTGAATAAGAATTATAAAAAAAATCTCTACACACCTGTTTAAGAATTTAAAAAATGAATACATAATATTTAAATAAAATATTAATACCATTGAAAATTTCACAAAGTTATGACAAAGACTTCCAATAATGATCAATACTAAAGCTGTTCCGATCACCAGAAGCCAAAACTACCATGTTTGTTCCCGTCATAGTCGCACTTTTTTGCCAATTTTTCATGTTGAAAGTCCAGGTGCGACTATTATGCGGGTAAAATCTACTATATAATATTGTAACTCTAAAGCTATTTTTTCTGCTTCAAAACGGGGGTGCTACTATTACACGAGTAAACACGGTATTCTGCATCAAATGACGATAAACATTGTAAAAAGTTTTAAATCTCCCTGATTTAGAAGAGATTTTTGCAGAATTCCCTGACTTTTCCAGACATAAAATTTCCCAAATCCCTGAATTCCAAGTCGCCCCTGAATATACAAAAAGAAAATCCCCACTGTAAAATTACTTCAAATCAAAATCTAGCTATTTATCTCATACAAATGAAAAATTACTTTTAAAACTGAAGAAAATGATTATTGTTTTTGATAATGACATAATTTGTAGAAAAAAGAAAATCACAATGTTATGAAGCTAGAAATATTTCTTTGACAAGATATACTACTCGGTATTAAAATTGCTGCACTGTGTGTAGCATGTCACCTTCTTGGTGTTGCTATTTTAATTACCAGTTGTGTATTAATAAAATAAAAAAAAAACAGTTAAATGCCATATACATATAAATTTCCTACTTTTTAAAATATTGCTATGGTTTGATTTATTTATATGTTTAGAAAATTGTAGTTAAAACTGTTTCATTAACTTTGAAAAAAAGTGTATAACTATGCTTCTTTGATTCATTTTTACTAGGATTAAGAAATAATAGTATGCAAGATGCAAAAAGAATTGCAAAGTGTGTACATATTTAAAACTTCATAAATATTACAAGGAAATTATAAATAATTTGTAGATGCAATTCTTCTGTTCTTTTATAGGTTAAAAGGTGAAATATATCATTTCTTTAATTTGGTTTACCTCATAAACTTGATTAAGATATATCCATTGATTTAAACTATTGATGGCACTTACGCGTTAGGAAACTTTAAGATACTCCTAGTAAATCAGAATTCTTATTGTAAGTATAGAAGATAGAATTTTATAAGTCTGGGAAGTGTATATATTATATTTGATGTGAAATCCCCCAGAGCATACATGCACACTAAAAACATCATAAATTCTTCGGTGTTAGACGACTATTCAAGTACAAACACTGAAAATAAACAATATATTTATCACAGTGCCATGATGTTTAAGTTCAGCGATATTCTTTCACTTACTGGAGCACTGCAAACAAAATGATTGCGAACAAAATCACTCATTCCAAAATATTTAACATATCGATAACTATATAATAAGAAATGCTAACTACAGTTCTAGGGCCAATTAGCAAGTGCAATGAATATAAACAAACTCTATAATAAGGAAAAAACTTATGAGAAACAGTTTATGAGTAGTAGTACTTAACTTGTTACATGAAGTTGCTATTGTTCATTTCCCCAAAACCAAGAACAATTGCGGTACGTAGTTGTTGTGAACAAGTATATCGGATTTGAGTGGTTGGCTCGAAGTCCGCTTATAAATCCTCGTCAGAAGGACAATACAAACAAGGAAACCTCCCCGAAGCTCACTCACCAAACGTAACGAATTTAATCCAGTCATAAGTACACACTTAAAGAAACCTAATGTGTAAAAATTAGTTGCTATCTCCTCAAATTAAAGCTAAAATTAATTAATAAAAAATGAGTATGAGCCGACAGAATAGAGCCTCTATAGGCGCTTTCTATTTTTACCCTCCGCTAAAGAGGGTAATAGTTTTGGGCAGACAAAAAAAGTCGTGGATGATAATTGATAGTAAATAAAATCTTACAGATCTCACGGAAATTTGAAACACACCAAGATCCGACACATGATTGGAATAATGGATACTTGAAAAATTTCAAAGTAACTTTCAAAGAGTCTATTGTGGTCAGTTTTTCCATGCCGTCTGTACGTACGTACGTATGTTCGTACGTATGTATGTAACTCGCATATCTCAAAAACTATTGGTCGTAGAATCTTGAGATTTGATATTTAGGATTGTTCTATGATCTAGTTGTGCACCTCCCCTTTTGGTCGTAATCGAGTGTATAGTTTATGTACAGGACCGCCCAAAAGATTCGAAATACATTACGCTCTATGGGCCGAAATTCATTAAACTCGCCTAACGCAAAAACTATTAGGCGTAGAATGTCGAAACTTCATATTTTGGATAGTTGTAACATCTAGTTGTGCACCTCCCCTATTGGTTCCATTCGACTGGATAGTTTATCTACAGGACCGCCCAAAACATTCGAAATACATTACGCTCAATGGGCCGAAATTCATTAAACTCGCATATCTCAAAAACTATTAGGCGTAGAATGTTGAAACTTTATATTTAGGATTGTTGTAACATCTATTTGTGCACCTCCCGTTTCGGTTCCATTCGACTGGATAGTTTATCAACAGAATGGCCTAACAGATTCGAAATACATTAAGCTCTATGGGCCGACATTCATCAAAGCGTTTTTTAGAGGTTTGGGGCTATTTCAAACGACGCAGGAGTGATATATGCTGTAAAGAGTTAGAAAATGAATTTCTCCATTAAAAAAGTGTCTTTATCATTTACAGTTCTGCTACAGGAACACTCAAAAGATTTCCAATACATTACGGTCAATGGCAATTTTAGGGGCATTCATCCATTTCAAGCACAATACCGTCCTACCACATAAGTTAGGTAATGGTCCGACCACGGTCACGTGCCTCCCTCAAGAACTATGCCAAAAGTCGCCAAGCTTGGCGACTTTTGGTGTACGTGTGTGCATATTTAACTCTCAAATCTGAAAAACTGGAAGAACGGTTGGTTTCTCCCCGTTTGATTTACATGCAAATACATCCTGTACATGGCTGCCAATACAAATTAAAAGGTTCTGTCAAAAAACCTCTTTAGCGGAGGGGAAACTAATTTCAGCTGAAGGCTGAATATTTTTAATTAAAATATCGTCTGCGTGGGAAATCAGAGCAGGAATTCAATATTTTTTTTTCTTTTATAAATGCTTTTACGAAAATATGCTTATTTAATAAGCATTTTAAGTAAGCACAGGTCAGGATTCATCTACAGCAATGATTCACTGGATATCCCGCAGAACATATAGTGAGAAAAAAATCAGGCCGGTAACTGGTTCGATTTTGGAGAGAGAGGGGGGGGGGGTAGAGGAAATTCGCCAAAAATAATTTTTAAACATAAAATCTACGCATGCATAGGAGGTTAAACGGAGCTTTTTAGAAGAAGCTTAGCTTTTTAGCGAAATAAGAATTGAAATAAACAATGGTATTAAAAAAATAATTTTTAAAAATTGCAAGGTAATTTTTTTGGAGGGGAGGGGGTTCACCCTATAATTTCCTCCCCCACCCCCTTTGATTTGACCTTGAAAGAAATATATTATTAAGTTGTTTCATTAACACAATGTCAGAAAACTGCTGCACTTAATTTTTTCTGAATTTCCCAGTTTTTTCAGGATGTTCAATATGTAATGGCTATAACAATCTATTGTTTTTACTTAAAATCGGCATTGTAGTGTAGGAATGTGTCACTGCATTTTGCGATTGAATCTCACTTTCTACTTGCTTCGATCCTCTATGTTCCAGGGTTCGTCTAGAAGGATTTCTAAATTAAAACCTGACTGAACAGCATAAAAATTTGATCGTCTTTTAACAACGAATCCTTTATAAAGACATTTGCATCATTTACGAACGCTTGCGTTAATTTCTTAATGATTTCCTTTGACCGAGAGTTTTTCAGCAAAACAAATTTTGTGACTTTCCTGCTCACAATCGTATTCTTTTTAAAAATCTGTACTGCCATCCTTTAGATGCGCGGAATTTCAGTCCTAATTAGAATGCCTTTTCTGAAACCCAAGTTTGTGAATCACAATCATGTACATTTTTCTGTAATTTTCTTGCGTGTTAGAAGTGTTAAAACGTATATTTATTAATTTGATTTAGTCTATATTTATAATCGCCATTCTTCTGAATTTGCTTTTCCCAAAGATATAACTGCCTTTTATTTGTAACAAATTTAAAATAATTTTGTGCACTCTGTAAACTGCCGGATTTTGCCACTATTGTATCCCGCCAGTATTTTACTGCAGTCTCCTTATCTTTTCAAGAAATAAATTGCTTATTTTGCATGATGTCCTCACTGGACATGAAGTCAATGCTTTCGTTTTCTAAACTAGAAAATATAGGATCTTCAGGGGTATCGAGTAATAAGCATTGCTCATTTGCTACCAAATCTGTTGCATTTACTTTCTGATAATTTTGCAAGCTTTCAACAATTTGATTTTGCAGACTTTTTCTTCGTCTGTGCATGTAGACTTTTCATACTTTTGTTTGTATCTGCAATGTGTTAATACAAATAAAAAGAAATTACTTTCTTCAGGGACTTTCAGAACTAAAATAAAAAGATTATAGGACTTCAGTTTAACTAGTAGAAAACGAGATTAAGCTACTTAAAAACCCAGTACGTTGAAATATAACACGGTATAGCAAACACTGATTTATAAATATTTCGAGTACGTACTCGCGTGAGCGTTTCAACTTTTCGACCAATTATCCCTGTCGCCAAATACTAGGTAAAGGGTTACAATTGGCGCGATTTTAACTAATTTTTAACCTTTAATTTCTTAAATTCTATGAGGAGATAGCAGCTAATTTTCGCACAATACGTTCCTTTTAGTGTGTACTTGTGATTGTGTGAAATTCGTTCCATTTGGTGAGTGAGCTTTGGGGAGGTTTCCTTGAAAGAGGGGAGCCCTCCGTGGGGGGTCTTTCGAAGGGGTCCTAATCCGTATTTACGCTAATTTCCGGAGAAAACCACGGAAAATTCTGAACGGTTAACGGTCGACGGCCGCGCGATGGGACCCGAACTCGGGACTTTCACACTTCGCCCGTATACCATTTCCAGTGACATAAACGCTGTGCTATGGTGAGGTGAACGGTACGTATCGTTCGTTAGCCGACCCAGAGCGTCACCTCCGATCAGTGTTGCCAGAAACTTTTGCACATAAATTGCAAGTAGCTGAAGAAAGAGTCGCTGAGGTGACGTCACAGTATGACGTCAGATAGAGTGATGCCCTGCACTGCTAAAAATCATTATGCCGATTTTTCTGGTTGGTCCATTGGTTTCGATGCGTAGTTTTACACATAAAAGTCCCCCCCCCCTCCCCTTACCCGCAAGTCTAAAATAAATATATCAAATTCACAGATGATTTTTTTTCGTTTCTTTTTGTAGGTAAAAAGTTTCGAATTCACAATCAAGTTCTATAGCTGTTCTATTTCCCATCATTCAATGCCAAGGACGGATTAAAAGGGAAGACGGAGGGGTAACTCCCCCCCCCCGAAAAAAAAAGAATTCAACCTTTTTGGAAATATTTTCTACAAAAGAAACAATTTTCCCCCTCCCCTCAATGTTACATGCCACTTTTTACCAAAGAAGGCCGATATTGTTGCTTGCAATGAGAGTAAATGCCCCGCTCTGGCATAGCATCTTGCAGCCAACACTGAGGAGACTCAGTCACTAAGATTCCTCTTCTGAGTCCGGTGTTGCTACTTACAATAAAAGTAAATGCCCCGCTGCGGTCCAGCATCTAGCAGTCAACAACGAGGAGACACAACAGTGACTGAGATTCCTCTTCTGTGTCCAGTGTTACTAAATATGTGTCACCATTTAGTTTTCAAACGTGATGTCTTCATGTTTATTCAAGTTAAAGAAAGGTGATTAGTTAAAAAAAAATATTAATTATACATTGTAATTAAATCATTAATTTTGTTTTTATTGAATGACTACTGGAGTTCAGCAAAACATAATAATATAGTTAGTTAATTTACTGCAATGTTTTTTGATAGAAATTATTAAATTTTTACTATTAAGTATTTATCTCTTTTGCAAGTCCATTTAATAACATTATGTATATTCAGGGTGTTTTCTGGATTTTTAACAAACTTAAATAAATCAATTAATAATCAATTAATCTGTCTAATTACTCATTGCTTTAACATTAATTATCCTAATTAATCATGTGGCGTGAACATTATTCACAAACACTAAAGTCCTTAAAAATTTTCTAAGTTATTTTAAATGTCCATTTTATGGAAATAAAATAAGAATTCTTACATTTTTTATGTAACTCCTTTCCTTTTATTCTTGGGGTGGGAGTTTCCCTCCCAGTTAAATATTACTGTATTGATAATTAATTTATAGTAATCAATCTAATTAATTAACGTATTGTTTTATATCTCGCTAATTACTTATTGATTTAACATTAATTACGCCAATTAATTAATCTAATTAATTACGCGGCGTCAACATTATCTACAAACACTAAAGTACTTAAAAATGTTCTAAGTCCAAACGAGCCCGGTTACGCCAACACGCCCAGTGAACAAAATCCCTACATAACAACAAATACTCACCTGAACCTACGTATGCAGTTGTAACTAAATATACCGTCCCTTTTCTCCAGCTCCAGCTAACGACACGTAGTACAATGTCTTTCGGTTTTAATTGCGCTGGAGGCGAAATGAGCCTCAAGGTTCAGCAATGACGTCTTCGTCAGTACGCATGCGCGGGTGAAGATAAAACAGAAAAAAAACTGTTTTTTCTCACGAACAGACTTATTCTGTAAATAATACGAGTAATTTCTGTACGTTTTACAGACTTTTTTTGCAGTGTACGAAATTTAAATTTTTATACGATCTTTCGGTCCTATTAGTTATATTTAGAAAAAATGTCCTTAGATAAATTCACGCAAAATTTAAAAAAGATCGTTTTTGTACGATAAAAATTCAACGAGTTATGAAGCAGAAAACATTTTGACTTAAGTCACATTTCCATGCTTTAAAATGCTCCTCTTCGGTAAACCGTTAAGGAACCATATTTTGTTCCAGCATCACGAAATAAAGACTGAAGGAAATGAAACGAAATAGGGTGACATGTGATAGGTTGTCACTCAACTTAAATTCTAGGCTTCAAATTTTTCAAAATTGTTGATTAGATTTTGAGATTTTGCGAAAATTATTTCAATATGCGTAAATATTCGTTCGCGCATCACATAATTACGACTAAAGCGAATGAAATGATATTACTTAGTTACTCTCTAACATGTAATAGTTTAACAATACATAAAAATTATAACTTCGCTTTCTTTACTTTGGCAACATACTCCATCCATTCTGTGTACTCCTACAATGCTGACGAAAGTTCTTGCTTTTTGGAAATTTGCATTCACTAACCCGTCAAGGACGGGTACTTCAGCTAGTAAATAATAAAATATTAAATTATAAGTTTTAATTTCATTTTCTGGCCTGGCATACTGCGGAGAAGAAGCAAAACTGATTTTAGAATACTAATCTTTAAGCAGAGGGTTACAGTCAGGCTCTATAAAAATCTATCCGGGGGTCTTTCGAAAATCTTTTCTTAAATCAAAGGCTCAAAACCGTGTACATTAATTTTTCTCAAATTCATTCTGTATAAAAAAAGTTAAGCATTGGCGCAACAGCCCCTACGCTGGGCCAAGGGATGCACTACCCACCTACGCCTTCGCGACCATTGGGCTCTGGGGTGTGGACACATTTGCATTTATCAGGTGGTCAGCCTGACGCGAAGCCCCAGTATTTAACTCGCCCAAGCAAATTTGGTCCTCATTTTATCGAGCCACTCAAGGGATGAAAGGCTGAGTAACCTTGCCCAGCCCGGGAATCGAACCTTGGACCTGTGGCATGGAAATGCAGTGTACTGCCATTAAGCCACCGGGTTTCATTCTGTATACAACCCTATATCGCAGCTCGAAAAGGGCTCTAACTTTCAGCAGCTGTAACTCGGTGAATTTTGGTCGTAGAAGGAAAATTTTTTTATTGTGCATGAAATTGTATGAAGAATTTTTTTTTAAATATGACTGATAGGACCGTATAAAAATTTAAATTTCATAATTTTCATTGAAACTGATTTATTAACTTCGATTGTTTCTGATATAATGGACTGTACACAATTTTAAACCATTTTAACAATTGAAACTATGTGTCTCTGACTAACGGTTTAGGAATAGAGATGGGGAAAGAATGAACACCCTGTTCTTTTGAACCTGTTCTGAAGAAAGAACGGGAACACCCTGTTCAGTGATCACGGCAAAAACATGTTCTCAGTTCATTAAGGTCCGACGCTTCAAAATTTTATGGCAGGCAAGCGTGTTGAAAAGAGAAATTTTGGAAAATGCCTTAAAGGTGAAATTTCTCATTGAAAGGCACGATTAATATTTTTTTGCTAAGAAAAATTTAAATTCTAGGGGGGGAGACCCCCTCCTCCCCCACATTGGCTACGTATCTGATGGTGGGGACAGAAGTTCATAATTTTAGCTTTATCAAATTCTAATTGTGGAATCTTAGTTATTTTGAGAAATAACGATAACGAAGATGATTATCTGGGGGGGGGGGGGGGGGATAGAACTTTTAACCCAACCTACCATAATTTTAAAGTGGACCCGGGCAAAGAATAAGAAGCTTTCTTATATGTTCAATACGAAGTCACTCACAGGACTCGCTCACAATGTCACTCACAGGATTACAATTTGTCAATTTTTATTATTCCAGCCAAACTACTCAATTTGAATCAAAGTAAAAAATTTAATAATAAAGAAAATGATAGTCTGAAACACAAACAAATCGAAAAAAAATATTTTATCAACGTCAAACAATAATATAAGCATTACACTATCTTCATATAAAACGCGCCTTCGCTTCATACGCTCTTAGCCATCTCTTATTGGCTGAAAAAGAACCTGTTCCGGAGCAGCCTCTCCTATTGGCTGAAAAAGAACACGTTCTTTGATCACGACTCGAGGAGTTCTCCCAGCAGTGAGCGGGAACACCTAGTTCAGCCAGTTCAGCGTTCTTTTCCTGAGCTGGAGTTCTTTTTCGGAACGGAGAGCTAAGAGCGGGAACAGGGTAAAAGGCGTTCTCTTGCTGAACAGGTTAAAAGAACTGTTCTTCGGTGAAAGGTGTTCTTTCATTAAATCTGTTCCCTGTTCTTTTGCTTTAATTAAGTTCTGAGCTAGGGTCAAAGTTGTAGACTTGGAGTCAGAAGCAAAGGCCGTACTTAGACGGGGGGGCAACGGCGGATTAAAGGGGGCGCTCGCCCCCTCCCCGAGAAAAATAAATTAATGTAAAAGATCCTATTTTCCTTCCAAAAAATGGATGTATATGTCAATCCTCTTACGGCCTCCCCCCCCCCCGACAAAAATGCATTAATCCGCCACTGGGGGGGTCCTATGAGTTCGGACGCCGCTCCCCCGAACTTATTACATTATATGTACATGGTGTATTTATACAGGGACGTAGCCAGAAATTTTTTTCTGTGTGGGGATGGTGAAGGGCATGGGCGCCGGCAGCATAGGGCAAGGGGGGGCAATGCCCCCTCCCTCTGGATTTTTGTATGCAGTGTTATCCTTTGCTTTTTTGCTCTTTCCAACATGGTAACTATACGTTGAAGTAGTCTTTGCCCCCCTGGGAAATATTCTGCCGGCGCCCATGGTGAGGGGTATGAAATGCAGTGATGTATAAATGAACAAAATGTTTGTGCAGTAATAAAAAAAAATTTAATCTTGCTAAATTAGACAGAAATTGGGTGTGGGGGATATATCCTGAAAATTTTATCCCGATATACGATGCTCCCCGACTCCGAAATTATTTTCTAGGTATGGCCCTGGTCGGAAGCCATGTAATTTTATATGCCAAAGTCGTATTCATTTTCTTAAATCGTAGCCGAAGCAATGGACATATTTATACACGCGTATTATTTTTAATCTGGAGCCTGATACTTACAGCTTTTTAAACGGAGTCTTTAATTTTTAAGCTGGAGCATGTACTTTTTTACCCTTTAAGGCGCAACCATTTCCCAATGCTGAAAAAAGGGCGGCCGTTGCAATCGCTCGACTTAACTACTAGCAAGAGGGCGGACGATCGAAACGTTCATCGCGTGCCACAGATCTAGAGACCCTTTTTTTGACGACAGCTGCCATTAAAATATTTTTACAAAAAATTACTGTTAACATACTTGATTGAAGAAAGCCAGAATGCTGGTTGTAAAGTTTTTTTTAAACATTTTACAATTGTTGTTGTTGTTGCTAATGCCCTCTGGCAACCCGCGGGGCGGTGCCAGATCCCTCAAATATGCAGGCGATGGGCGGAAGGGGCTGCTTCCATTTTAATGAGCCCCAGTGGGAGGAACTCCGAATCAGCTTGGGGTCCCCTAATTTTGAACTAATTCCAGAGGAGGGACCCACCCCCTGAAATTGGCACCCCCAGAGGTATCGTTTAACAATTTAGAGGACATTGAAGCCACGACGGATTTTACGTGCACCAGCTCCCCTTAGGGCACACGGTCCCACAGCAGTCGAGCCGATAGGAAGTTGACCCTCCCAAGCACTGGCCAATTCGGATGCTGCTTCACTTTTCGTGTTCTTATGGCAACGGAGTTTGGTGCTCAGACCACTGCGGGTTTTACAATTGTACTAAAGTATAGTACATGTTAAAAAGACGTATATTTTCATTTTTAAATTGAATAAAATAGTCATAATAAAGCTACCATAAATCAAAGAACCTGTTCTCAAAAGAACAGGAAAAAGAACTGTTCTTTAAAAAAGAACGGGAACGGTGAACAACTGTTCTTTGAAAATAACGGTTTTCCCCACCTCTATTAGGAAATAGCCATTGGGTACCGCCAGAACTGGACACCCTGTATTTATAATGCAAATTGTGCAAATATACATGCTTGGGGGAAAAAAAACTTTCAATTAATTTTTATAGTTATTGCATTTTCTATAAGAATACCTACAAATACAATGAATGCATTTTCGATTAAAAATGACTTCGGGAATATGACAGAAATTGAGTTTAGATTTGAGAACACAGCCTTAAACAAAAGGTACAATTCGATCTCAGGTTTTCCCTGCTTTGTTGGAACCGTAGATATTAGTTTAGAAGCAACAGCTGTATTTTTTAAACACGTCTTGTGGAATGGAATAAAAGACAGTGTGCGTGTGGGGAGGGGGGGAGGAGAGGACTCGAAATGATAGCGGGTCTATAGTATCAGAGTGTGTTAATCGGGCCCTCAACTGTTTATTTAGATTCTACTTCATTACAAATGCGAGGATTTAACTCTTAAGTCATTAGCCTTTTGGCTTTCTAATATTTCTGAACAGAATAATAATATATGTATATATAAATACGCTAAGGAAAACCTTTGTGTCCCCTTTTGCAGCACATTGCGCGAACGGATGAGCATGAAATTCGGAACTAAAGTTCGTATGGAGGTGGCTATGCGACGATGTTTCAGAATAGTCTTTAAACGTGTCCTAGAAAAAAAAGTTGGCTGGATTTGCACCTAGCTAATCGAAAAGTACTCTAGTCTGTCACCACATAAGTCAGTATTTAAAGTAAAATACATCGTTATACTAATCAGAAACTTAAATACAAAGGAAGCATTATCCAATGGAACAAGAATACGCATTGAATTTATACATCGTAATAACTGCGAAGTTTGAACTGAAATCACCGGCTAAAAGAATTTTAATTCCACTTATAAAATATTCTGGTACTATTTTACCATATCCTTTCAAAAGGCTCAATTTCCAAATGTACCTGCATTTGCGATGACAAAAAATAAATCTGAAGGACAATCATTCGAAAAAAAGGCATATTTATTGAGGCAGCAAGTTTTTATACATACCTCAGTAAATAGAGTAAGTGGTCATAACCTCAGTAAATAGAGTTCAATCATTCGACGGTTTAAGATTTTATAACTCCAAACATAATGGGCCTTTAGCCGAGGTCGGTTCCAAGCTCAATTTTGGAAGGGGGGCCATTAGACTTTTTAGATTTGCCTAAATTGTTCAAAACGCAAAATGGATGTGAGAAATCCAAGGTCGGTAGAGGGAGATGCCCCTATGACCCACTCGCTGGAGCTGCCTTTGCATTTAGCAAAATGTGATAGAGTTTTTACAAAAACACCGTCTTCACAGAAAAGTATGGTGGTTGTAAAGGTAAATTGTACAAAAGTGGTCACTAAAGACAGATGGTCTCTTAGCCAAGGTGGTCACTTTCATGGG
>JAWZYV010016263.1:0-77212 GCA_038373885.1 Cheiracanthium punctorium
TAGAGGCGGTATAACGCCTATGGTTAACTTATTTTAAAAAGATTAAAATATCATGGAATTTTTTGCGGTTTTCTCCAGATGAAACATGAATATACCTTAGAACCCCCTTAAAAAGTCCTCCGACCAAGCCCTCCACCCTTCTGCTTAGGTGTATTATTAAGAAAAAAGAGGAAAATTCTCTATGCAAATTATTCAGGAGTTAAATTAAATTGTTTAAAATTACTCCAACAGATTAAAATACTAATAAATAAAAATATGAAATTTTTCTGGAGGATAGGCTCAGTTATCTAAACAAATTATACTGCAACAAATAAATAAGTAAGTAAATAAGACACTGAACATGGTAGATGGTGGAAGCGTTACGGTCCCCCGTTCGGGCCTAGCGCGCGGCTGTCGATCTAACGGTCTGTAGTTTTGTTCGGTTTCCTATAGATAGAATTTGAATACACATTATTCCTACGGGATGTTCGCAGTGGCGTAGCGTAGGTGGGGCGGATGGGGCGCTCGCCCCGTGCAGAAAATTTTTGCGGGCGGCAAAACCCCTATCGTTGACTTATTTATTTTAAAAAGATTAAAATGACATGTTTTAATCTTTATATATATATATATATATAATGTATATAAACAAATAAATAAGTAAGTAAACAAGACACTGAACATAGTAGATGGTGAAAGTGTTACCAATAAGCAAAATGAATTCATGTTTTCATCTCAAGTTTAAATGAAACCTTTTTAATTTTTTTTAAATAATTCTTTGTTATTGAAATTACGTAATAAATGTTTCCAATGCAGCACTTTTATTTCGTCAATTCTTTGATGATTTGCATTTAACATTATTACTACGGATGTAGCAATGGCTTTCTAATGGTATAAGTAAGTCAACGATAGGGGTTTATCGCCCGCAAAAATTTTCTGCACGGGACTAGCGCCCCAAACACCCCACCTACGCTACGCCACTGCGAACATCCCGTAGGAATAACGTGTATTCAAATTCTATCTATAGGAAACCGAACAAAACTACAGACCTTTAGATCGACAGCCGCGCGCTAGGCCCGAACGGGGGACCGTAACGCTTCCACCATCTACCATGTTCAGTGTCTTATTTACTTACTTATTTATTTGTTGCAGTATAATTTGTTTAGATAACTGAGCCTATCCTCCAGAAAAATTTCATATTTTTATTTATTATTATTTTAATCTGTTAGAGTAATTTTAAACAATTTAATTTAACTCCTGAATAATTTGCATAGAGAATTTTCCTCTTTTTTTTTAATAATACACCTAAGCAGAAGGGTGGAGGGCTTGGTCGGAGGACTTTTTAAGGGGGTTCTAAGGCATATTCATGTTTCATCTGGAGAAAACCGCCCAAAACTCCATGATATTTTAATCTTTTTAAAATAAGTTAACCATAGGCGTTATACCGCCTCTAGAAATTTTCTACCCTGGTCGGGCGTCCTAACCTCAATAAATAAACCAAAACATATTAATACGAACCAGTGGCATAGCCAGAATTTTTTCATGGAGGGGGGGGTACGACTACTGCAACTCACATTATTTCTTATCTTCAAAATTCTCCGACGAATGAATAAGGAGTCCCGGAAAGGGGAGAGTCACTGGCTCCCTGACAGGGGGCACGTGCACCCCCCTGGATCCCCTGCTGGCGCCTATTTTGATTATTAGAATAATTCGTTAAAGCACAAAAAGATTAAAATTTATCCTTGCCATGGGTATACTAAACCAAAACCTAATAATACGAACCAGTGGCGTAGCGAGAATTCTTTCTGGGGGGGGGGGTTACGACTACTGCAACTCACATTTGTGTATAAGTGTGTGTGATAAGGTAGCGAAGCATATGCATTTTGTATGGCAAAAAATTTCTCATCGGAGGGGGGGTGACCCCCTATGCCCCCCTTGGCTACGCCACTGACACGAACATACGTATACGTATTGCAAAATATAAACTTTGTGAAAAAGACACACATAAAATGTAACTTCGTTACGATTGTTTCGACCAAAAATTCTTTCAATTTTCATCAGACAAAGACCTTCGTCTCGTGCAGTTGCGTAGCCAGGATTTCATTTCCGGGTGGGCTGGGTATCAAATTTAAAGCTAAAGTTCAATTGTAATCTAAATATCAAATTGTAAGCTAAAGTAAATTGTCCCATTTCGGGGCGGGGGGGGCAGCCCCCCTCTGGCTACGCCCCTGCGTCTCGGACTTTTTCTGATGCAGACCGAAAGAATTTTTTGGTGGAAACGATCGTAACTATTATAAGTTACATTTTATGTGTGTTTTTTTCACAAAGTTTTTATTTATTTTATCGTTTAACCCCAGTATTTTGAGTGTTTTTTACGTATAGGGAGAATGCTGTATTAATATTTTAAAATATGTAGGAGTTCCGAAAAACAAGTCTTTAAAAAGTATTACAGTCTTCTGAAGATTTAAATAAAACATAAATTGATATATTTATTTATTATTAATTTATTACATGTCGAAGAAGCTCCAAAAGCATTAACCAACTAACAATTTCTTAAATTTTTTTTCAATATGTGCATGGATGAAGAAACGTTTCAAAATATTTATAGATAAAGATACATTCTGTTTAAACAAAACAAAAATTTAATCAAGCATTTTTGGCAGTTTTAATGCTCTTTTAATCATATGGACTGGCCCTTTAAGTCGCTCTATTCAGGACATATAACTACGCCACGGCGGAAGGAATGCGAACTACCGGTTTCCTATTGTTCTCGGTTTCGTCTGGATAGCCGGGTAAGGGAAGATCCCAGTCAGCCATGCCTCTGTGAAGAACGTAAACATAAACAATCTGTAGCAAAGCAAAAGCAAGCAACAGGAGTTGGAGTTCAGATGGCAATCCATGCAATTTAATATGTATGTTTATCATTTAATATGTATGTCAGGAAAACTGACAAGAAACTTTTAAAAGCAAAGGACGTCCTACAAGCATGGGCGCGTACAGAATATTATCCAGGGGGTGGGGTGGGGGCAAAGAATGCTCCAGCAGGGGGCAAAGACTACTCAAGGGGCGCCCCCAGACAGCACAGCAAACTTGATTTATCAAGTCAATAAACTTGAAAATTTCAAGCATGTAAGCTTAATGCAAGCTTGAATCAAGTGTTCTAGTTTACACTTGCCCAGTTTGCATTAAGCTTGGCATAGCAAGCTTAATTTCAAGCTTAAAAAATTTTCCTAAAAAAAAGATTTCCTAAATACACGGGGCACCGATTGGCGAACTCGCCCCCCATATTTTATTTTGCCACGCATTTTACCCTCCACCCCGAAATTTCAGTTTAATTTAATCTGTTTCCATCAAGCGTCCGCGGCTAGAATAGAACCTAGGACCTTTGGGTTGGGAGGCCAGTGCCCTAACCGTTTCGCCAATCTGAGTCGGGCTGATATGACTAAAGTTTGAAGTGACTGTTAGGGTTATCACGCCGTTTTCTGGCCAGATCGATAAGTGGTTGATGTGTTATCTGTTTCTTTTATTTTTCCATGGGATGCATCAAAATTAAAATAATGTTATGTATAATTTAGAGACTCTACTAATAGGGAAATAAACATAATATAAACTTAACAGCAGCACACGTTTTCAGGGATGTTAACTCCAACACACTATTTGGGAGCATCCCGGGAGCAGAAAAAATTTCATTTGGGAGCACCTCGGGAGCAGAAAAATTCCATTTGGGAGCAGAAAAATTCTATTTGGGAGCAGAAAAATTCCATTTGGGAGCACCTCGGGAGCACAAAAAAATAGTTTCCGAGAGGTAAACTAAGATTCGAGATCAGAATTAACATGATTTTGGAGCATAAAATTGAAGATTTAGGAACACAATAAATGCATATAAGAAAAGCAAAGTTTGCGAGCAAACACCATTTGCTAAAAGCAAAACACTATTTGAAAGCACTTTAGGAAAGCTCTGGAAAAAAAAAAGGGTGTATACAGACTATGCTATCAGCAACTTGGTAAAAACAATACATATCAGGAGTCAGCAACCTTTCTGTGGTTAAGTCATTTTTTTCCTACTCAAGAACCATGAGTATGATTTGTATGCGGCTTGCGAGCCACAGGTTGCCAATCCCTGTCCCTTTTTTTTTTTTTTTTTTTTTTTTTTTTTTCCAGAATCATTTAGGGAATCTTCCTCTCGAAAAAGAGAGCACAAATAAAATGAAAACTAAATTTAAAAACAAAAGCTTCTATCTCATTCTTTGGTTCTATTACAAATCACAAGTAGTACTAAATGGAGATTTTTGAAAACCTAAATATTATACCTCTTATACAACAACACGTAATTGGTAAGCAGTATCGAAAACAAAATAAATTTGATGGTTAGAATAATTAAATGTGTGTACTTTTAATAGCATGTGCTTTTGTATCAATAATTTAACCTCATCTAATATTTACATATTCATCTATAATACTTGAACACAATATACAAAGCAAATGTAAACAAAAAATATTTAATGACTGTTGAGAGAAATTAAGAATTATGGGAAGTTAAAAATTAAGATTATGAGAAATTAATAATGAGATTACAAATTAAGTATTATAAGTTATCTAGTTTTTTATTTATTCTTTATTTTTATTAATTTCTTCTTGAGCTTTTTCATTTTCTTCTAATAGTTTTAATGTTTTTGCAAGTATATCCTTCCCTTCCGTTAATAGAATCTGTCCATTTTCTGTAACAGCCAGTGGCGGCTCGTGACCTGCTTCAGTGGTGGGGCCCGAAAAAAATAGTGCCAGTTCAAATCGGGAAAATACATATACATAGAGCTGTGGCGGATCGTTATCCATTTCAGAGGAGGGGGCTTTTTTTTTTTTTTAAGCTCGAAAAGGTAAAACATATGAATCGCTTTTGTAAACAGTGTGAATACATAAAAACTTTTCGAATAACAAGTTATGAAAGGCGTATTGATTTCTCCTTTAAGTTTTCATTTAAAGACAGCAGATTTATTTTGCACCAAAAAAACATTTTCCTCCATTTTACTTTCTCAAAAAGGTACAATATCAATAAAAAAAAAAAAAAAAAACAATGCATGTGTACATGTTGAAAAACAAATTGGTCCATAATGTTTCATCTCCAAATAGCAAATCGTGCCCCTTCATAAACAAAAAACGGTGCCCGTTGCGATGATTACCGTAATTTATGGAAGAAACGCCGCACCCACGAAAATGAGCTTACATAGCTAGAAAATCGTCAAAAACGCCGGACCCGGCATAAACGCCGCAGCCGCGATCGTTAGTGTGTATGTGTGTGGGGGAGGGGGGGGGTTGATCGTGGTCAGAAGTCAATGCCAGATAAAATTCAATGTTTTCTAAAATAATTTCTTAATTAACAAAAAATAAATAAATAAAAATTATGTTGCATTACTTATTAGACCTAATTTATTAAAAAAGCATTAAGTTGATCAGATATATTTCGGTAGAAATTGGATAAACGGTAAAAAAATCTTTTTTCTCCCCCTTCCCATAGAATGTTTTAAAGTATTTGCCACTATTTTACGAAGCTTACGATTTCTATTTTCAAATAATCAGATATCAATGTTTATATTCACAAAGGTGAATTTATAGAAATAAAAAAATAACTTCTAAAAACCTTCTTGCATCCGCACAAAGTTCGGACAGACTACCAGGTGCCATTAAAATGAAAACAGCAATCGATGTGTGAGAAGAGTCTCCAGTTAAAAGTAGAGCTGTGGCAGATCGTTATCCATTTCAGAGGAGGGGGCTTTTTTTTTTTTAAGCTCGAAAAGGTAAAACATATGAATCGCTTTTGTAAACAGTGTGAATACATAAAAACTTTTCGAATAACAAGTTATGAAAGGCGTATTGATTTCTCCTATAAGTTTTCATTTAAAGACAGCAGATTTATTTTGCACCAAAAAAACATTTTCCTCCATTTTTCTTTCTCAAAAAGGTACAATATCAATTAAAAAAAAAAAAAAAACAATGCATGTGTACATGTTGAAAAACAAATTGGTCCATAATGTTTCATCTCCAAATAGCAAATCGTGCCCCTTCATAAACAAAAAACAGTGCCCGTTGCGATGATTACCGTAATTTATGGAAGAAACGCCGCACCCACGAAAATGAGCTTACATAGCTAGAAAATCGTCAAAAACGCCGCACCCGGCATAAACGCTGCAGCCGCGATCGTTGGTGTGTATGTGTGTGGGGAGGGGGGGGGGTTGATCGTGGTCAGAAGTCAATGCCAGATAAAATTCAATGTTTTCTAAAATAATTTCTTAATTAACAAAAAATAAATAAATAAAAATTATGTTGCATTACTTATTAGACCTAATTTATTAAAAAAGCATTAAGTTGATCAGATATATTTCGGTAGAAATTGGATAAACGGTAAAAAAATCTCCTTTTTTCTCCCCCTTCCCATAGAATGTTTTAAAGTATTTGCCACTATTTTACGAAGCTTACGATTTCTATTTTCAAATAATCAGATATCAATGTTTATATTCACAAAGGTGAATTTATAGAAATAAAAAAATAACTTCTAAAAACCTTCTTGCATCCGCACAAAGTTCGGACAGACTACCAGGTGCCATTAAAATGAAAACAGCAATCGATGTGTGAGAAGAGTCTCCAGTTAAAAGTAGAGCTGTGGCAGATCGTTATCCATATCAGAGGAGGGGGCTTTTTTTTTTTTAAGCTCGAAAAGGTAAAACATATGAATCGCTTTTGTAAACAGTGTGAATACATAAAAACTTTTCGAATAACAAGTTATGAAAGGCGTATTGATTTCTCCTTTAAGTTTTCATTTAAAGACAGCAGATTTATTTTGCACCAAAAAAACATTTTCCTCCATTTTTCTTTCTCAAAAAGGTACAATATCAATTAAAAAAAAAAAATGCATGTGTACATGTTGAAAAATGAATTGGTCCATAATGTTTCATCTCCAAATAGCAAATCGTTCCCCTTCATAAACAAAAAACGGTGCCTGTTGCGATGATTACCGTAATTTATGGAAGAAACGCCGCAGCCGCGATTGTTGGTGTGTATGTGTGGGGGGGTGGTTGATCGTGGTCAGAAGTCAATGCCAGATAAAATTCAATGTTTTCTAAAATAATTTCTTAATTAACAAAAAATAAATAAATAAAAAATATGTTGCATTACTTATTAGACCTAATTTATTAAAAAAGCTATTAAGTTGATCGGATATATTTCGGTAGAAATTGGATAAATGGTAAAAAAATCTCCTTTTTTCTCCCCCTTCCCATAGAATGTTTTAAAGTATTTGCCACTATTTTACGAAGCTTACGATTTCTATTTTCAAATAATCAGATATCAATGTTTATATTCACAAAGACGAATTTATAGAAATAAAAAAATAACTTCTAAAAACCTTCTTGCATCCGCACAAAGTTCGGACAGACTACCAGGTGCTATTAAAATGAAAACAGCAGTCGATGTGCGAGAAGAGTCTCCAGTTAAAAGTAAACATCCCCCCCCCCCCCGCACGCGCGGATGGCCAGCTGTGGATTACGTAATGAGCTTGCTTCAGCAAATTGTTGTTTTAAACTGAATCTTGTGTAACATCTCTTGATGGTATTTATTTATTATTTTTTATATTTATAACATTGGGATTTATTTTAAAAGCACTCAGTATTTCTTGAGCATACCAATTAGTTGGCAGTGTTTATTCCATAGAGTGCACAGGACGCAAAGCCGCATGGCGAAAAAAAAAAAAAATCTTTCAGATTAACTTTATTTATTTATTTATTTTTTTGGGGGGGGGAAGGGTTAAACTCGCACCGTGCGTAACATTGACTAATTTTGGCTGAAATTCAGTATTTTAAGAACAATAGAGGTTCATGTGAAAAACGGGTGCATTTAATAGAGGGTAGTGCACTTTTGCGGTATTTTACAGAACTTTAACCCTTCAAAATATATATTCAAAACTTCATTAAAATTTAATTATAGTTCTAAAATGTAGATGTAAAAGATTTACTTCTATTTTTTTTTTCTTTTTACTTAATTGAGGAGACATCGGTTGGATGTACGAAGCCATCCACTTCAGAGCACGGGACATGGACCCATCTTAGGGTGCTCTGACTTTCTCCAAAACTGGATCAAAGATCAAACCTCTTTTCTATGGGGGTAGGTTCGCATTCTGATTCGCTACACTGTGATCTGTGCACGCTAAAGAGTACGTGTCGGTGGTGGCGCCATCTTTTGAGAAAATTATCACGAAACGAATTTTTCGTTGAAGATCGGCTTAAAAAAATTAAAAATATTGTAAACGCCGCACTTACTATTTTTTAACTTTTAAACTCATAAACGCCGCGGCGTTTCTTCCATAAATTACAGTACTTGTTTGCCTATCTGGCCGGCCCTGATTGAGGTGACTAACAAAACCCGACTGGTCCGATCCGGGGCGGGTAGAATGGCTTCGGAATGCAGCTTTCGTACACAGTTTGAATCTTGCTTTACTGCTAACTAGCTTTCCATACACGCTTTAAAAGATAAATGAGCTTGGCAAAAATTTAACAAAGAGTCAAAATGACGTATTCGGCGCAGACCGGCGCAAAAATCGGCTAAAAGCGCAGTTCGGTGCAAGATTTTGTGTTTCGGCGCAGAATTAACATCCCTGCATTTTAAAACTTTCAATATCGCGACACTCATGTTGGGCAATACTGCCCAAAATCGAGACAAACTACTGATTTTGAAATCAATTTTGTAGTATAATTGTATTTTATTTTGAAGAATTTCCATATTTGGAAATATAGAATCTTTTTTTTTTTTTTAATTCTATGGTCAAGTACACTTATGACTGATGATAAATTATTTTGTAGTGGCCGGATTGCGCCTCACTCTACCACCCATAAAGGGAAGTATATTAACTAACTAAATTGTGTTAATTATATTAAAACTTATTTTTAGGGCTAATTAATTAGTTAATGTAATTACTTATGTTAATTAGATGTAAATAAAACTAAAACTCCCCTTGCGTGTTCTAATGTCCAGGTTTTGTGCGATAATAAAATAAAACACAACTTTTATGAACTTTTCTTTATTTAATATGACCAATTTGAGAAAACGCTAGACTTTTCAATGTCCATTCTCCTTCTCGCCTACAGCAACAGCGTAATAGCAATAATCAAGCTGTATTCAAGTTTGACATTTCAAAATGACTTCTGCAAGCTTAAAATGGATTGAACTGTCAAGCTTGTATTAATACGTCAAATTCAAAGAAATGTCAAGCTTGATTTAAGTTTATGTGCTGTCTGGGCAAAGAGTACTTCAACATATGGTTACTATGTTGGAAAGAGCAAAAAAGGAAGGGAAAACACTGCATACAAAAATCCTTAATGGACTGTCTTATTTCCGACCTTATTTTTAACATTTTTTCAATTTACACTCCCCACTTATCTCTAATAGATAAAGAATTAAAGCCCGTTACTACCTTTTTTGGGACACACTGTATATACTAGGGGTCAAGGCCCCTAGACTAGCTATGCTCGCTTTTCGTAAAGCTTTTCGCTCTGAAGTATTCAGCCCCTAATAAGGCTTATTCATTAAAAAGGCATAATTTTCATTGGAAAAAAAAAAGAAACAGACTGGATCAAATAGAATGTTACCGAGCTACACATTGCTTGGTTATTGCATGTTTCTTGGAATATAAAACTTGAAAATTTCACACTATTGTTTAACTATGTAAAACCTGTGGAACACCTTGTGTATTTGCCACCCATGGCAACTTTTCATAATTTGGTGACTTACGTTTGTGTATAGTTAATAATTATTTTTAAGAAAGCAGTACTTCACATGTTTCCTCAGCTAAAAACTATCAAGCAGTTAGAATATCTTTCTACAAATGGCGACTTTTCATTATTTGATGATTTACACATGCTCATATTCGATAATCTTTTTTCATGGAAGGTTGCCATGAAAAAAGTTATCCATACATTCATATATATAATCCTTCGCAGATTGGCATATTTAGCAACGTAAAATATTTCATCTTGCCATGCTGACATATATCCAAGCTGTACTAAAACTGCTATAGTGACACAGTTAACGTTGTCAAATATTTCTATTGGTGGCCAATACCTAAGCTGAACCTAACTGGTAAACCGGCCGGTTATTTATTTCACATACGTTTTAATTTGACATAAAATTGATGTGATTCTACTTCATGATTGTCAATTTCACATGATTCTGCATACTATTTTACTTTGTTGCAAAGGTTTGAATGATGTTATACTGACAAAAATTACCAAGCCTGGCAACCATGATGCTCATTTTTTCAGTTTTTTATAAATACTTTCTAAAATAATTCAAATTTTGAAATTTAAGTCAGCTTATCGACTTTCCCTGAATTTTTCTAATGTATGGACATCTTCGTTTAAACTCAAATCTCCATGGCTTCGGAAGAGATAGCATGACAAGCTTTTGGCATCAGCGTCAGCAGGAATAACTTTTTTTAGAATAGAGAGATAGTAAGTGCAATAAATTTTCAATATTTTTGTCAATTTTTACAGCTGACTCAGAAGAGGTAGCTTTCCATAGACACAATACTAAATGCAAAATTTGAATGTTTTATTGTAAAACAAAATGTTTTATATTTAACAAAAGAACTTCAACAATCACCTTTCAACTCAACAGATTGTGTACAAACATGTAGTTTAGTAAAAATGACTTTTTTAAGCATTGTGCTTACTCAATTTAAAAATAATAATTATTTTATAAATTTTCTGATTAAAAGAAGATCAGAGAGGGGAAAGAGTTTCCTAATGAAAATTGAATCAAACTGCTCTGTGTCTATCTTAGAGTATGAATTATATTCAAAATATATGGTGCATTTCAATTTTTGTATATTATTTTAGTAAACTGGCATTTTGACATTGTTTTAATGGGAAAATGTTTTGGTTCCTTGCAATATCTTCTTTGGTAAGACAAATTTTTATCAAACAAGGCTGTAGGCAAGGGGGAGACCATGCCTGCACCTTGAAATTTAAAATTGGTAACAAGATTATAATTATCAAGTCTTTTTGCATTATATTCCACTTTTGGGCTATTGGCGATTTTTTGGGCCATGTGCTTATTACTGTACAATGCATAAAATTATCAAAATATAACAAGGAAAACAAGTCACATCACAATATACTTCAATAAAAAATAGTTTATTTTATACATAACCATACATATAATTGGAAGAACATTAATATATATATATATATAATATATATATATATATAACAAGTAAGAAAAAAACAGTGATTCAAATTATGTACACTTCCATTCTTTCAGTATTACAATACTTCATTATCTGGCACAAACTGGCGAAGGGATTTCTCTTTTAAAACATTTAAGCTAGCTCTCAATCAAAGATAGAATAAAATGTGTATATGACATACAATGTACTATTACATGGCCTTTTAATGTAACAAACACATGAAGGTTCAAATTTCAACAAACAAATAGAAATACAATTCTTAGTGAGAAACATTTACTATGGTTTTGGCTACACATTTTCATAATTTAAAGTATACAACTGAAATTCTTACATTTTGCAATAAAAAGAACTACATTTATATACCGTCAACCGAGGCTACTTTGTAGTATTTTTTAATGTTTTCACTAACATTTCAGTCATTGAAAATATAATACATGAATTTTCAACGTACAAATTTAATTTTAACCAATTAAAATGGTATAAAGAAGTAAACTGCACTGTTTTAAAAATAGCTTTTAGTTTTTTTTAAAAACTAATTTACTATTTTTAAAGTTTTGGATCAAAGTAGCCCTTGCTTCAGGCTTCTTTGATCCATTCATTTGACTTTATACAAACTAAATAATTTCATAGATTGGATTACTATGATCCCTAGCATAAGGATCTGCGTATCGGTTTAACCACAATGAACCGATTCTTGTTAAGAAAACACTTTCTCAAAACATGTCCTTTGTTCTTATGACTTTTGTGAATGCAAAACTTTTCATTTTAAGACTGACTAGGTCTGCCACAAAATAGTGCTCAAAACCTAGTTTTTAGGTTATGTTTAATTTTAAAATTTGTCCAAAAAAAAAAAAAAAAATTAAGGGCAAACTATGATGAAACAATGGTAACAGCACAATAAAAAAATAATTTGATACTTAATCTTTTTTTAAACTCTTTTACAGAATGCCTCACAGAAAAAAAAAAGTTTGGAGGATAAAAATCTTTTCTTTCTTTCTTCTTTTTTTTAAAATTATGCGCACCAAAAACTCTTTCGAGCATATAGTGCCTAGCAGTGTAATAAATAAAAGTAATTGCCCAGTAGTAAGGAGAGTCTTCTTACATAGCAGGATAAGAAAAAAGGTACTGTCCAGTCATTGATGCAGAAGCAAAAAAAAAAAAAAAAAATCTGGGAAGCCAGCAAGACCAAATCTAAACAGGTGTGATTGTAGATTATCATGTTCTGTTTCGAATCTGAAACAAGCCACACCAATAGCTCTTGGTAACGAAGCACAGATCTGTCATTAAAGATCATTTTTTTCCAATGGTAACATTTCTGTAATGACAGTCTAGCTTTATAGATGTGCTCTTTAATATTCAGTTTGATGTTTCTAAGTGGGTCAGGGCTATAAACATCCTTTGCGAGTGCACCAGCTCATTCACTACCTGGTACATTGCAATTACAGGATTCCACTATAAAATGATAGCCTTCTCAGTCTCGATTAGAGAGCTAATCAATAATTTGCACTCAAACTCAAGGGATATAGGGTCAAAACTGTAGTTGGTAATTCTACAGATGGTAGCCTGAGAATCCCCAAATTAAACAATTTTCTCTTCAGGTAAATTTTTGATGGCTCAAAGGGCCATAATGATAGCATGCACATAGGCATCAAAATTATCATGAAAATACCCAGAAGCCTCCTTGAGTTGAAAAAAGTCACAAAACACAACAGGACCTACCCTTCCATCTACCACAGAGCCATCAGTATAAACATGGATCCAGTGCTCAATAGGATCTCTCTCATAGATAGTAACTAATGCCAAAGTCTCAAGCTCAGCCTGAATGGAAGAACTCTTAGCAGTGGGAGCAGCCAAGTCAAAAGCTGATCTTGCATACTGTGAAAAGACAGGAAAAACAAGGTTTGAAGGTAGGCTGTGATTCAGGGGAAGCCTATATTTCTTGAAATCTCTAAAAGGAAAGCATTATGTCATTAATCTCTATAAGGAAAGCATTATGTGTTTTTAATCTGGGTTGAGCAGGCACATAGTTGAAGGATAAAAATCTTCACAAGTAAACAAATATTTACTAAAACTCTTAATGTAGTCAATAATAATAATAAAACCAAATTATTGAATTACTCTAAAACAGGGTAGAAAATATTTTTCACGCCCCAAAACTCTTATTTATCTTGTATTGTTTGTTCAGTACAAAAACTAGTAACTTCTTTTTTGTTTTGGACCTAAGTAACCTCACAAGGAAACAGAGTAGCCCGAGTTGACAGTATTTTATAAGTAGGTCAAAAAATTTTTTTGAATTAAACCTTTGGTCAATGATGCTTACAAGAAAAAAAAAGTTGATAATAAGTACCCAAAGCCAATGGCATTATAAATTAGATATTTTGGCAAAATTTAAAAATCCTAGCAATATGAGAATTTACACTAAGCAAGCATTTCTTTTCATCTCAAGAAAAATGCATCTCTAGTAAAGATTTCTCAAGATCTCAGAAAACAAATTTAATTTCGAGCTTTTACTAAAAGAATGCTTTTAATGAATTATTCTGTATACACGTGTTTATAACAACAGGGCTGCCACTAGTGACTATTTGCTACTATTTTCAGCAAAAAACAACTATTTTCTTTAAAAAAGACATAAAAGCGACTTAAAAAAAAAGGAAAAATTGTGACTTTTTTTATCACAGAGAGAACAATTTTATGAAGGACTTTTCTAGATCACATGGTTTGAAAACATTGTTATACCACATGCTCGTGAATTAATGGTATTAGCATGCTAATATTGCTACTATTTTTGCATAAAAGGCACTACTTTGGATGCTATTTCTTATGTATAAGGCTACTACAGCAACTATTTTCAACATTGATAAGCAGTGGCAACACTGTAACATGTATACAGAAGAACAGAAAAGCATGGGGAAACAACTTAAAACCATATTTTGCAGAGTATTTTTTGTACCTTAATTCACACTACTTTCTTAAATATATTGTTTATGCAAACAATAAAACTGGATCTACTTTTCAAGAGATAAAAAGAAAAATAATACTTTTTTCAAGCTTTTTTTTAGGGCTAACCCGAATTAATCATATTTTGCTAAAAGTATTTATATCAAGTGATTTTGAGGCACATTTCTTTTTTCCAAAAATATGCATATATTTTTATATACAATGTGTCCCATATAAAGCAACTATGATTGTGCATCCTACCTGGACACTAAATAGCCAAATAAGAATGAAACAAATGAAGAAAGTCTACATACAAATACCTATTCCAGTGTTGGAAACACAGAAAAAAAAGTAACAGTAACTTCACTAAACCAAAAATAATTACAATGGCTATAATTCTTCAAAACTCAGAAATATTTTCAAAGTTGACCTTGCATGATGTTAACAAAACAAAAATAAAACTATTCTCTTAAAAATGCATTTACTGATATCTGAACCCTAATATGCATTAGTCTTCTATATTCAGCCATTAATGTCAGCATAGTATAGCTTGGAGTGATAATGTCTTCATGAATGACACAAAGAACTGGAAAAATTTGGTTAAAAATAATACGTAAAGATGCCTGATAAGGCATTATATCTGTGGCCTATTCACCAATCATATTCTCCGATCCATTGATTTATCCATCTCACCACTACAACCCTTCAGAAATACTGCTCAATCAAATCCAAGACGTCTAACTCATATCAACTACAAGCAGAGCATGTTTTTCTCACAATACTTTTCGTCTACCACTGAGAGATGCCACCTCTTACAGTTAATCAGAGTACACAAAATGGGTACAGAATGGTAGAAAGTTCTGGTAGCTAATGGGTCATTCTCAGAAATCATCCAGGAAAGGAGGGAAAACAAAATGGTAAGACAGAAACATATCCCAATGGATAAACAGGTTTTGATGAGAGAAAACAAACAAACAAAAAGCCACCTAAAATATTAATGAAAATCCGGAAGACATGATTGAATGAGATCTATATCCAGTAAAAATTTCAAAATGATCAAAAAAGAGGACCATGATGGGAAAACTAATTAAAATATGTTCAAATGCTGTTAAAAAAAACAATTAATGCAAGAAAAATGTTTACTTCTAGGACATTAAAGGTTGAAAAGATGGTAGGTTAAATGTATTGCAGACACAGATGAATATAAAATTATTTTACCAGCAGAAGGGCAATATTGGCTGTTAGTTACTTAATGCCTAATTAATGAGATTGTAAATTAAATTTCAAAACCTGAAACAGAAATAATGATTGGAAAAACATTATAATACATTTATTTAGTCATACCTTAGATACACAATTCAATAATTTTAGCAAAAGAATGTAACTGGTTGACAAATTTAAATGCAGCATCACAATATTTACAAGGAATACTCACTCGTTGCTCTACATGGATAAGGAAAAAAAGTGCCAGCTGGAATAAAGCCACTACTCTCAATAGCCAATACATCCAAAATGGAAAGACAGAAGGCAATGTTTCTATATGATTTGGAATACACGATGTAGCATATCATTTATCAATCCCTGGAAGATGGTAACATAAATATCATCCCAGTGTTCAATTACTTCAATTTTGTCACAGACTGAAACTGCCTGACATTTGCATATCCATCCTCAGGAGTGTAGAGAAAATGTTCAAGGCCTAATATTTCCTCAGAACACAATTTCTTTTTTGCCCAAAATTTCCCCTAAGTCGTAGCATATCTTAATCCTAGTTTAAGCGGATATTAGTATACTAAGGTTAGACTATTAGAACTACATAGTAAAAAAAATCCTAATATTTATTGAATGAAAAAATAAATGTACATTGATGAGGGACATTAGACAGTCATCAAGCTATGTTCCTTTAAAATGAGAGGAATGGGTGATAGGGGGATGAGTTGTGGAACAGCCATATCCAACAGGCCAGTTTCTTTTTGAGGACAAATGCATCTGAGTTTTTTTTTACCCTTTCCTTCTTTAAATACACTTAGGGTACAAAATAACATTCGGGCTTCAAAATTTCTCCAGAACCTCATTTGTGCATACTCTGCCCTCATGTCCATTCCTATTGATTATGCCTCTATTTTTTTCTTGGTGATCAAGCAGAAACGGTAGGACATTTCATAATAATAACCCATTCTCAGGATGATTTTGCTGCATAGATGGGGACGTTGTTCTGTTAGAAAGTCTAAACTTCATCCACCAATTCTCTCTGCAAATGTTAGTAAATGGGTTTCTAGCATTTCTTGGTAAATGGTAGCTTTCACATAGCTTGACGGAAAAGCCAGGTTAAGTTAATCGTTATAGCCTAAGCCTCTCCACAGAGTAATGAACATTCATCTTCCTGTTTTTTTGGAGAAAAAAGAGCAACTTATGTTAAAAACTATCCGCAAAAAAGAATAGAATGTTAAATATCAACAAACCTGAAAGGTCCAGTCGTATTGTGTTATGATCTCAGATAATAAAAAAATTAATTTGGATAGTTCAGAGAGCATTGCATTTTATTGGCATGACACAAGGAAATCTTTTCCAAAAGATAAGGAGGAGGATCACTATACAGTGTGTCTGTGTGGGGTAAACTTAAACTGGATTTACCCTCAAGACGTATGAAAGTTATCAATAACCAAGAAATGATAAAAACATACTTACTGCCATTTGCTGGGAGAATTAGTTGCAGAAGTTGGTTTTTCCAGCAGAACTTCCCCATTCATGTTGCAACATCCTCCAGAGAATAGTTTTTCAATAATAGGGTGCATTCCATGAAATGGCCTTTTTGCTTGATCCCCCTACATCTCCAAGAAAATGTGAGGGGTATCCTTAGTAGGGATGGATATGCAAATGCCACAGTTTCAGTCTGTGATAGAATTGAAAGCTACCATCATTGAATACTGCAATAATATTGATGTTGCGAACCT
Source organism: Cheiracanthium punctorium (assembly GCA_038373885.1). Classification (NCBI taxonomy): domain Eukaryota; kingdom Metazoa; phylum Arthropoda; class Arachnida; order Araneae; family Cheiracanthiidae; genus Cheiracanthium; species Cheiracanthium punctorium. The sequence goes on from JAWZYV010016263.1 coordinate 17,098, forward strand.
CCATTGATTGGTATATTCTATGCTATATTGTGTAATCCAAGTCATATGTAAACATGACAAATATATTGGCTATTAGGAGTAGTGGCTTTATTTCAGGGGGACACTTTTTCTCCTCTTCTTTTACCCATTTTGTTTCGTTGCCCATGTAGGGCAGAGAATGAGTTATTCCTTGTAAATATGTATTTGCGTGCAGACTTTTTTTAATGTATTTGCTTTGTTTTTATTGGCCTCTTTCATGTCAAGTTACGACACACAATGACAGTGGCTTTATTTAGGTCAGACTCACTACACTGCATAATTTGATAAAACTAGCATCACATGCACTTAAAAAAAAATAAAATATTCTACTATAGCTTCACACAACAACAATGCAACATTTTAGTTGAAATTTGGAAGTTCCAAATATATTTTTACAAAATCCATAACCATGCAAATTATTTTTAAAAAGCAAAACATTAAGAAAAAAATCTTTTTGCATTTACTCAAAAAGTTAATACAGTAGAAGATCGATATACCGCAATTCTATAAACCGCAATTCTCCATAAACCGCATTAACACTGCGGATGTAAACAGAGAAAATCACAATTAAGAAATTTCTACAATCTGCTTTTTTTTTTTTAATTGCTTTCCTAGGGAATTAATTTTGAGACATTAGATAAATCCCACAACATGCCAAGCTTAAAATAAACAATTATTCTCCCATGCTTGCATTATGCATTATCCGCATAACAGCTGGCCCGCCGGGTCCAAGAGGAAGGAATGTTTACTTTAATAAACCACGAACCTCTCCCTTTTTCCCTCCACTACCGAACCACTCTTTTTCTCCCTCCTCTACCATTGACTTCCCAAACAGACGTTTATTTATTTAGTTATATTTCTCTTTGTAAATTGATTTGTTTTATATTAAATCGTATGCGGTTACTTGGCTTCCTAAGTCATACACATAGTATCACCAAAAGTTTTTTTTTTTTTTTTTTTTTTTTTTTTTTTATGTGTGTGCATGTGTGTGTGGGTGGGAGAATGCACATAGCATATTCTAAAGTAAAAATAGCCATGTTTCTTTAAGTTTGGCAAGAAGAAAGGTTTTAAAATGAATGGTTTTCTAAACAAAGTTGGGGGGGGGGGGTTGGCACACGCCCCCGCCCCCTGTCCGACGATATGCTTATGTCTCAATATTGACAGTAAAATACTTTTAAAAAGTCTAAGAAGTAGGGGAGTTTTCTCAATGTAACACTATTTTAAAACTGAATTTTGGAACTGGATTTAAGCCATCTTTAGTTAAAATGAAAACTGCTGAACTAATGCATTGTGCACAAAATGGAAAGTACTCAGTTTGCAAACCTGCATGAAGAAAACATTTTGAATATTTGGTAATGGATGATAAGTCACAAATTGTTAATCATTTGACCAGTGCTGAAATAATTTCGTCTGTTTCAAAACAAGAGGAAAGCAATTCTGAAACAGAATCAAATGCTGGAGAGAAAGTTGAAAAACTTTCAGAATCTGAAGAAATTTCCATAAGAGATCAATATTTTAAATTCCTAGAAACACAAGACTGCGTAACCAAAGTAAAATTATTACCTGTTCAAAGGCTGCAAGAAAAGTTATTTGTTGAGAGATTGCAAATTCTAAAACAAATCAAAATTAATATATTGTTTAACAAATAAACTTTAATGCTTTTGGCAATTTCAATTTATTTATTTTTTCTGTAAATAAATAAATTCCATTTTTTTGTTTTTTAAAGTAGTATTTGTATTTAAAAAAAGTTTTAAGCATTATATTTATGTGTTCTAGCTATATTTTAATATGTTTACTAGGGAAGTTTAATGATATAAGTGAATGATCCATATAACGCAAAATTCTATATAATGCAAAACCTTGCGTTTCGAGGTTTGCATTATAAAGATCTTCTACTGTGTATATATATATATAATTAGAAGGTAACCAGGGCTTAATTTAATATTTTTGTCCCCAGGGCAGTTTTCAAATTTTCTGCCTCAACATAAAGATGGCTCAATTTTTGTGTCCTTTTATATAGCTTTAAACTCTATTTTTTGACCTATTCCTGCATATATGCCGAGGGCATGTGCCCAAGTTGCCTGTAGATAATCAAGGCCTGAAGGTAACAAGACAATCTGAAAACATTAACATTGTTCAACGATTTACCAACATACAACAGTTCAGTTTATAAACAAATATAATTTTTAAATTGAAAGTTGGCTCTATATCATTTGTAAATCTACAAAACTTGAAATCAATCATATGGAATGCATAATTGTAGTCAATTAAGGAAATTAAAGTGAAATTCCTCACTTATTTATGTCTTTTTACTTTAACAGTATAACAAAGCAATTAACAAAAATTGTATCTCCCCCACCCCCCTCCCAAAAAAAATGTACAAGTTTAATGGCCATTTTTTTAAATGGGATGAAAGAAATTGTTTGGATGCATTTTTCATTATTTTTTATTGTTTATACAGCTGACTTTAAAGAATGTACCCTCTGGGGAAAGGGATATAGGATTTCTCTAGACACCCCCCCCCTCTAACCTCTTGGAATTCCTGTAAAAGAGAGGTGGATGGACAATCTCAAACTTGACTGAAATATTTTTGTTTTTGCACTTTTGGTCATTGGCTTAGCGAATTTTTTTATAGAATATCTATCACAGTATCATTTTTTTTTATTATCCCAAAAGCTGGACTTTTCTCGATTATTTCCACTGCCAGTGGCATAGTGAGGAGGATGCAAAAGGGTGTATCATGCCCTGGACACCATTTGCAGAGGGGCACCAAGTACTCCCGAAAACAAAGAAAATGTGAAAAAAAAAAATAATAAGAGGGAGGGGCATCGAAACAGTATCGTACCCCAGGTGCCAGTTCTGCTTGCTACGTCACTGTCCACCACATCCCTAGCACATGCTTGTGGCACTCTGGGGTGCTGCAGCACACAGTTCGGGAACTATTGCTCTAAATTACAGAATTTTTATTAGAGGAGTGCTGGGAAAATTTTTGCTCCTAAGGTGGGAGGCAGCCGTATAACATTTGAAAATCACGTGGTTAGACCATGTAAGTGTAAATTTTATAAAACTTTTTTGGTGATTTTTAGTTAACCACTTTAATGTATTTAACTTATAGATAGACACAAATAAATGGGTTGTAAGCTTTGATTTTTAGATTATATATAAATGTCAGTAGCACCTTTCTGATGAAAAATTTTAAAGTAGTCATGGTGATAAATAACTTGTAAGTGTTAAATTACAATGTATGCTCCTAAAGAATAGTCTGCCTTTTTAGTACACATGAGAAAAAATCTACATAGACTATCTTATCCTCGGGTAAAAATGGTGCTGAAAGTTTTCCAGGTAAGAAAGAAAAACTCCAACCATAGTATAGAGGACAAGATTAATTCTAAAGAACACTATTTACACAGCTGAAGAAGATTTTAAATATTTTATTGAAAATAGTAGATATTTTCAAAAATAACATTACATTAAGAAACTCTTCTCATGACAGAGTTTTGAAGGCTCAGCATTTTTTTCTATGCTACTTTAGCTGCACAATAAAAACAAACAATCAACAGATGTTAAAGAACAGTTATGAATGAAAACTACAAGTCATTTACAGAACTTTCAGAGCATCATTCAGATAAAAGTCATAAATAGATTTGTACTTAATTTAACAAGATAAGCAAATAATTACTCTGAAACCACCTAAGCACTTTCATGTGCATAATAAAATATTTGACATTATTAATGTCCTCAAAATAACCATTACTTCTTCAACAAACTCGTTTATTGCATTTTTTTACAAGTGTATTTAAAACAACAACAAATATTTTCTTTAAAAATAACATTACACAAGATTGCACTCTGTAAATGCATTCATTACATATGGAATCAGAAGAGGAATGCATTTTGAATTATTTACAAAAATGATAAAACATGAGCCACATGAATGCAAAATAAAATAATAGCAAAAATATTAGTTTATTCTCACCCTTTTCCTGTCTATAAATTTTCAAAATTTAGAGCAGATGTATCAGATTATTTCAATGGAGGTTGTTTATTGCTGCTATATTCAGCTGCCTTTTTGAGCAGAGTTTACATTTTCCATTGTGGCAACATTTGAGCAGTTAAATTAATAATAATAATAAAGAAACTGCAGAATAAGTGCTTCTAAAGGAGTGATTTTGAATCCTTACTGAAACTAATGGTGCACTTAGAAATTAATTCTTGATGGTGCATATCCTCACCACCATGAAAGAAGCAATTTCTTTATAATCACCACATGGCAAAACTATAGAATTTGCTAAATCGATCTTATTTCGCCTATTTAAATCTGTTCAAGGATTGATATAATTTTTAATCAAATTATAAAACTAAAGGTCATTCAAGAAGATTAATAAAGATACAATGGGAAAAAAAAATTCTACCTACCAGAATCAATGCAATTCAACATAATTGAAAATTGATTAAATAGTTAAAAACATTAAAAGCCTTAAAATTTCTGTAAAATTCTAAAAACATGCACCATTTGAGCGCTTTCAACAGTTCAGTCCACTGTCATCTTCAGAACTGAGCCCGCCTGGCTCGTTCACCACTTCTTCATCAAGGCTTGCCATGATTGCTCTATTTGAGCATGCACCATGTCGCTGACAGCTCCCTCTTGTGTCATTATTTCCAACGCTTCCCTTCTTAAGCCATAACTGTGGTTATTGTAATTAGCTATTTTCTTGACATTTAAGAAATCTATATCTATACTTTCTTTTAATGTTAGGCGGGAAAGGGTGGTACTCTGTCTACTGTATTTTATATCGTTTATGTGTTCTTTAATTCTATCTTTAATTTTTCTTTTTGTAACACCAATGTAGTATCCGGGAAGGTTGGAATCTCTATAAGTGAAATTTATTTTGTAAATGCCTGCAGTTTCTAGAGGGTTGATTTTATCTTTATCTGACTGGATTCTTTTAAATATATTGCTATTGGGTTTGATAGGGATACGAAGGTTCATTTTACGGGCACGGTTGGATATTTTTACAGCGAGACCGCAGCAGTAGGGAATTGGATGAGTAAAGGTGGATTTTTCTTTCTGTGCATCGTTGATGATGTTGAGTTTCTTTCTTCTATTTCTGATTAGGCGGGGGATAATATTGCTGGGATAATTAGCTTCGCGTGCAAGTTGCTGTATAAATTGTGTTTCATCCTTTAGTAATTTTTGGTTGGAGCATATTTCTAAGGCTCTATTGACATGTGAACGTAGGATTGATATTTTGTAGTTATAGGTAGTTTTTGAGGAGTAATTGACAATTTTATTATTATTGGTGGGTTTTCAATAGACTGTAGTTTCGATATTGTTTGGGGTGGTTCTAATTACTTTAACATCAAGGAAATTTAGGCTATTATTCTGCTCAAGTTCTATAGAAAATTGTATGTTTTCATCAAGAGAGTTAATTTCATTGAGAATATTATCAATGCTATTGTTATTTACTATGGCAAAAACATCATCAACGTAACGATACCAGTATTTGATATGGGGGTGGAGGTTTTTACTGATTAAAGTTTCTAGGTTTCTCATTTTCCATACTGGTATCGTTACGTTGGTTTCAAATACTGGTATCGTTACGTTGATGATGTTTTCGCCATAGTAAATAACAATAGCATTGATAATATTCTCAACGAAATTAACTCTCTTGATGAAAACATACAATTTACTATAGAATTTGAGCAGAATAATAGCCTAAATTTCCTTGATGTTAAAATAATTAGAACCACCCCAAACAATATCGAAACTACAGTCTATTGAAAACCCACCAATAATAATAAAATTGTCAATTACTCCTCAAAAACTACCTATAACTACAAAATATCAATCCTACGTTCACATGTCAATAGAGCCTTAGAAATATGCTCCAACCAAAAATTACTAAAGGATGAAACACAATTTATACAGCAACTTGCACGCGAAGCTAATTATCCCAGCAATATTATCCCCCGCCTAATCAGAAATAGAAGAAAGAAACTCAACATCATCAACGATGCACAGAAAGAAAAATCCACCTTTACTCATCCAATTCCCTACTGCTGCGGTCTCGCTATAAAAATATCCAACCGTGCCCGTAAAATGAACCTTCGTATCCCTATCAAACCCAATAGCAATATATTTAAAAGAATCCGGTCAGATAAAGATAAAATCAACCCTCTAGAAACTGCAGGCATTTACAAAATAAATTTCACTTATAGAGATTCCAACCTTCCCGGATACTACATTGGTGTTACAAAAAGAAAAATTAAAGATAGAATTAAAGAACACATAAACGATATAAAATACAATAGACAAAGTACCGCCCTTTCCCGCCTAACCTTAAAGTATATTGGAAATAATAACACAAGAGGGAGCTGTCAACGACATGGCGCATGCGCAAATAGAGCAATCATGGCAAGCCTTGATGAAGAAGCGGTGAACGGGCCAGATGGGCTCAGTTCTGAAGATGACAGTGGACTGAACTGTTGAAAGCGCTCAAATGGTGTGTGTTTTTAGAATTTTACGGAACTTTTAAGGCTTTTAATGTTTTTAACTATTTAACTAAGGTAATTCCGTGTTTGAATTTTAACTAAATTGAAAATTGTTTAAATGATCACAATGTAAAAGAAAAAAAAAGTCTTAAAAGGTGCAAGAAGTATAATTAAACAAAAAGTTCTATACGTATTAGTTTTTACAAAGTTATAATTTTTCTCCATTTTTTGTTCTTGCAAAATATTTAGGATTTTCTCAATATTTTCTATTTCAAGATTTTCTTGGAACCTTTTTTTTTTTTTTTTTTTTTTTTTTTAAACTTCAGTTTCTGAAACACAGGTAAAAGTTTGTTAACGTAAAAATTTATGCAATTTTTAAAAAATGCACAGCTAAACACTTTTAGAAGCTTTTAAAGTAAAAAATAAAAATACGTTTTCTCTTAAAAGCATTTTAGATAATTTATTTGAGCATGGTGTGCATACAGGTCATGTGATTTTAATTTTTGCATAAGCAGAGTTTGCAAAATGCTGATTTCTGAGGTGAGAGAATGATCTTGAGGGTAAGGAGTAGGGCGAGGAACAAAGAGAACTTTATTGCTAAGTATTTGTACTGAAAAAATAAATAAATCTGGGGTTAACTTCCAATACTCTGAAGTTTTTCAGTATTACAAGCAGTACTGAGTCAATACAAAATACTACTACTACTACTAATAATAATAATAGAAAGTAAATGATGATTAAAAAAATCTACTTCTTAGGCTTGTCAATAACACAATTGAATCATTGACATCACCAAAAATTACACTGTTAATTGATTATGCTAGGGGAAAAAAAATCTGTAATGATAACTTCCAAACATGACCGAAGGTACATTGACATTAGAACATACCACTTCATGTAGGCTAAAAGTCATGTTGATGACTAGTTCAATGAATGTTTTTTTTAATACCTTTCCAATAAACAGCCTTTTTGATACTAGAATAATGCAAATAATACCTCATACTTTTGAAACCCACTACTGACATGAGAGTAACAATTTATTATATAGAGGATACACACTATATTTGGAGGAAGAAGTGCTCTATATATGTATATTATAAGGAAGAACAGATGTCAAGTGAGAAAATTGTAGCGCTGCTGAGTGATGGGTAAGGGGGCCATGGGGCTCAGGTCCTCTGTAACAGGAGTAAGGGGTTTCTTTATCATGTGTTCCAGAGTAGCCAACACTGCAAAGACACATAGAATGTTAAAAAAAAAAAAAAAGAATAAAATCTGATGATATTGCAGATTTTATTGAAATGCACCAGAGTGTGGTTTATTAAGATTTTTCTCAGTTTATTCATGCAGATAAATATAAATAATAGCTATAGCAGGACAGCTAATGATTTTTTTTAAGGTATCGATCATGGGTGCTCATATGGGGAGAGGCAAAAAGGGACACTCCTCCCTCGCCTAAATTTTTAGTAAGGATGTAAACAAAATTGCATCCCTAAGCAAAATCAGAACTGCAATTTTTGCAAGTTTGAGGTTGTGCCCTAAGGTTGTATTCCACCCTGAGAGGCACAAAACAGTCAAAATAGAATTCCAACATGAAATTTGTTCTGAAAGCAAATGAGCAACATCAAACGATGCACAATTTTATTTTTTATTTAGAGAAAAATTTATAGCAAGCACTCAAAGGGCAGCTACCTGTGTTGTTGCACAGTTCACAATGGCAAATGAAAGACTCCCCCCCCCCCTTTCCAGCTCCCATATAGTAATGATTTACATACTGGTATAACAAAGAAGTGCCTTAACACTAAATATTGTATCTTTCTAGGGCAGGACCCTTGATTTGCCCCCCACCCCCACAAAACAATCATGTTCGCCTATGACAGTGACATATTTAAAAGGTAAATTTCAATTAGCCATGCAAAAACGTACGGCTCCCTCAGGGTTTCATACAAACAAACAAAAAAAAAAAAAAAAAAAGAAAAAAAAAAAAAAAAAAAAAAAAAAGAAGCCTTTTTGTAATGTGCTTTTGTATTCTCTATCAAAATTGGATACATACAGACATTATACAGTGATTTCACGATAAGTTGAATTTCTGGGGGGGGGCTCATCATAAGTTCGAATAATTTTAAATTCGCATTGAATCGGAGAGGGACTGCTTAAAAACTTCGACACAGCTGGATATTCGACTTATTACGAAATGACTGTATATATATATTATACCACAGATTACATACTGTATGATGTGGGTGACATGAGAGAGTTCTAATCTTTTAAAGGGTGTGGCGACTTGGATATATTTGGGAAATCCTGATATATCCTAATATAATTAGCCACTTTATTTTCATGGACTTTACTATATAAGTCTTAAAGGAATATTTTGAGTAAGTTTTAAAGGAATATTTTGAGTAAATTTAATTTAGTTTTGGTGATATAGATAGGAATCAACACCCAAAGTTTAATAAGCACACTAAATTTTATGAAAATCTGCAATATTGGATGGCATGTTTGTAGATTTTGATGGATTTGACATGGAATAACCCAAAACAAATAGTTCAACAAAAGGCAAAAGAAAATGAGTGAAAAATAAAATAAAATAAAATACAAACCTCAAGAAGAGGCTGGATTTTCAATGGGATAAAGATTAGCTGCAAAAAAAATAATTATAATAAAAAAATATGATTTCATGCAAAAATAAAATAGCATAATTTATACAAAAGCTTGACAAAGTTGCAGTATAAAAACTTTGCAAATGTAAATGCAGAACACAAGTGAATGAGCGAGAGATCATGCTATCCTAAAAGAATTGTTAATATAGAGTGAGCAAAAATAGTAAAGGGTATAAGCAGTGACAAAAAAAAAGGAAAAGAAAAAAAATGTTGAGGGAGGAGAAATAAGAAAAAAGTCAGCTTATAAAACTCTGGTAAGTACGAAAAAGAGCACAGAGGCAAAGCAGAAAGACACTAGATAGTTATAAAATAGGTAAGTGAACTTCAGATACACTTATACACATAAAAGAAATTTTATGATTTTTATTACTTGAATCTTTAAATTGTGGTTTGCAGCTGATATTTCATTGGCTCCTACATAAATATTTGGTTATTTAAAAACAAAATCATTCCCCCTGGAGAGTTTATTTATTTATTTATTTTTAAACATACAGGTGTGTAACTATAACAGCCTGGCCAATACTATTACCTATCTATTGGAATATAAATACAGTCTGACCTCTACTTACCAAACCTCTATTTTGGGAATTTTTCCCAAATAGAGGTTTGGTTTAATTTGGGAGCGAGAGATCATGCTATCCTAAAAGAATTGTTAATATAGAGTGAGCAAAAATAGTAAAGGGTATAAGCAGTGACAAAAAAAAAAAAAAAAAGGAAAAGAAAAAAAATGTTGAGGGAGGAGAAATAAGAAAAAAGTCAGCTTATAAAACTCTGGTAAGTACGAAAAAGAGCACAGAGGCAAAGCAGAAAGACACTAGATAGTTATAAAATAGGTAAGTGAACTTCAGATACACTTATACACATAAAATAAATTTTATGATTTTTATTACTTGAATCTTTAAATTGTGGTTTGCAGCTGATATTTCATTGGCTCCTACATAAATATTTGGTTATTTAAAAACAAAATCATTCCCCCTGGAGAGTTTATTTATTTATTTATTTTTAAACATACAGGTGTGTAACTATAACAGCCTGGCCAATACTATTACCTATCTATTGGAATACAGTCTGACCTCTACTTACCAAACCTCTATTTTGGGAATTTTTCCTGGGAACCAAGAACATTTTGCGAATTTCTTCATTAAAAAAAAACTTCCAAATAGCAACATTCAAGCGCTTTTAACAACGTTTTTCTTGCTGTTTCTCTAAATATTTCTGAACATTACAAACTTATTTAGCAGTGACATGCATTCTACCCAAGCAACCCAAGCAGTGCTTAGGCAAATGAAAATAAGGCTATTATTGTTTTTAAATTTTGCTTTCTGTTACAAATTGAAAGAAAATACCATCTACCTTACTTATTTTTAAAAATTTTATACGTACATTCATAATTTCTTAACACAAAGATAAAAAAACGGTTTTCTTTTCATTGCTATGCTCCTTTAAGGAGCTGAGTTACATTAATATCTTCCTTAAACTGGGATACTGTTGTTGTGATGGGAATATTGGTTAAAAGGAAAAGTTAATCGGGCTGTGTGCGTGGTCTGTCTTAGTTTTGGATTTTTTTTCTTTCTCTCTCTCGAATGTAATATGATTACGAGCCAGTTACCTTTGTAAAAAACCCTCACCAAGGCATCTCATTAAGTCTGTATATCTCTCGTTGGCAGGGGGAGGGGCAAGTGCCCCGGTCACGGAGAGAGGAGGGGTGCCAAAAAGAGAATTTCAAATCAAACCTGTGAGTGCAACAATTTTTAAGTTAACTTTTGGTTTTAGCACACATGCCTTGCTTGCTACAGAATCAGATTTTTCATTTTAGCTCTTACGTTTAAAGAAGATTTCCAAAATTGCCTGCACCCAAAATGTACTGTAGTGCAAAACCGAAAGCATGTAGACTTTCGCCTTTCGGGACGGAATAATTTTCTCACTTTCTAAATTTTGATCCTCCTTGTTATCTTCTGGGGTGTTTCGGTGTTTCCGGAAGTCGAAGGGGTATAGCCTGGGTATAGTTTGTATAGCCTGGTATAGTTGTCATATGATACAATTCTTATCACTGTCTATGCATGTCTTCCTTATCACTGTCTTCCATGGCAATATGGAGGATGTTCTCAAGAATCAGAAAAAAAAAAAAAAAAAAAAAAAAAAAAAAACAGGACTTACAGTTCTCACTGTGTGAGAGTCCACAAATAATGATAATGGTGCCAATATGGCAGGAAAATATAAAGGCGTTCAATCACTGATACTTGAAGAAAATCCCTTGGCAAATTTTGTTCTTTGCAGCTCACTCCTTGAATTTAGTTGGAGTGAACTCTGCTACTGTTTCTCCGATAGCTCAAAAATATTCTGGTACTCTACAATGTCTGTATTCATTTTTTGCAGTCTCCACTTTCATATGGGAAATTTTACAGAAGCACGTAGGCATTACTTTAAAATCTCCAGCAAAAAAAAGGTGGTCTGTAAAAATTGAAGCGGTAAAAGTTATTTACATGCACATAAAAAAGGTAATAAACGCTTTAGAGGATTTAACCAACAGACTTTGAATTAATGAAGAAATCAAATCAGAAACTGCTTCCCTTTCAACAAACATAGAAAAATTTGAATTCATCGTGATGTCTGTTTTTTGGTATAAAGTATCAAGTCAAATCGATTGAATTAATAAATTACTCCAGAAAGAAGGTACTATTATTGATATGTCTGTGCAACATATTCATGGTCTAATTGACCTATTATAATCATTTAGAGAAACTAATTGTACTGGTGCTATCACAGAAACAAAACAAATTGCTAAATCAATTGGTCAAAAATCAGAATTAAGTGATTGGAGAAAGCGAAAGCGAAAAAAAAAAAAATGTTTGATGAAGAATGTGATGATGAAAGCTGTGAGCTGCCAGAAGATGAAGCATATCGAATATCACTCCTGCAAATTACGGACAGAGTTCTTTCAGAGCTTCGAAATCGATTCAAATCAATTGATCTAATTAACCTAAAATTCAGTTTTCTCCATGGAGCTAAGCAGAGCCTGATTATGACGAACAGGGGCCCCGGGCATTGATGAATTTGGGGGCCCCTATCTATGAAATTTGTTTTATTTTTCATAAAATTTTGATATAAAAAAGAATATTTCAGAACAACATTTGATATTGGGGGCCCTTTCGAGCCGGGGGCCCTGGGCAAAGTCCCGATTTGCCCATGCGATAATAAGGCTCTGGAGCTAAGTTTCATTCCTTGTCTGTGGATGAATTTAAAATTCAGGCAGTTGAATTATCCAAAGTATATAAAGAAGATATAGATGAAAATGAAATTATTCCTGAGGTTGAAAGCTTTAAATATAATGCTTTAAAATTAGATGAAAAAGTTAAAAAATCGTCTCTTTGAGCTTCCCACGGAGAGGGGAGAGGGGAAAATTTTTTTTTTCTCCCCTCTCCGTGGTTTTGTTCGACTTTTCTTTGCCCCTTGTGGCAACATCTTGCTTGTTTTTTTTTTTTCTCCTTTCAGTTCCCTGTGTTCTTTACGTCGAGGAGCTTGGACTGAAGAAGTTCAAAACAATTTTTGAACGAAACGCGTATCCTTTTTCCTTTTACTTCTTATGTGTGTTTTTTACAAAGTTTTTTAATTACTTTACAAATTGTTATTATTTATTTTTAAAAAGTGTGAATAATTACTTTTTTCAATAATATTTGGTGTTTATAAATTTAAAATCAGTTGTATGCTGTTTAAAGCATTTAAAAGGTAAATCTCTATGTAACGAATTTACCATCAAATGAATTTTTTTCCGGGATTTACCGACTTCGTTAAATAGATGTTCCACTGTATTTCATCAGCGTTCCTTAAAGTGAAAATTAAGTAAAGTCCCTTACATTTCATTTTAGCATTTTGACAAGTCTTCTTGCATTATGTGAAAAATGCGACCATATCTTAAACTCTGAAATAACCTTATAAACACTATCCTTCAATCTTATTTCAAATTGTGATTGTATTGACATTTGTTATGATTTGAAAATAATTTAAACTAAATTCTTGTACTAGCAATCTATGATTAGTAAAATTAAATTTTCAGATGAATGTTTTGTGTAATGTTTTAAATGTGTCACTTATCCTTTTGTTTTTTTTTCCTTCACGGCACACATTTCCGATTTTGGCTGCTTGTTTTGGTCGTTCCACATGCTAATGCCGAAGAACGTTGTCAGATGGGAAAATCGAAATTTTGTAATTAATATGTATTGGTATTATCGTAATATTTTGATAAATGATTGTTGTTAAAAATGTTTATATGTGCTTTTTTAATCGAGCCCATTTTCTTTATGCCGACAATTTTTTAAAAAATACTTTCATGTGCAGATATCGTATTTTGCTTAGTAATGTGTTTGCTAAATTTTAAGTTTTGGTTTAAATGTTTTTTTTAATGCCAATGTTCTTTTCTCTACCTTAAGTATTTTTATTCCCCTTTTCACTCCATCATTTTTTATAAATCGATTGAATCAAGATTCTATATGGAAAGACATTGAATGCGGCAGTGGAACACAACAAAAGAGGCCCACGTGTACGAAAGACTATTATCTTTTGCCATGACTTCATACAAATATGAAATATCCAAAATTCCCAAAATAGAATTTAAGTAAAAGAAAAATTTAGCAAGTAAATTTTAAACAATTCCTTCCATAAACTAAATGGCAAAGGGCCTGTAGATCATATAGTGGCTGACACGATTTTAAAAGGTCAATTCCCAGACTCTGTTGGAAGTGGCTAAAAACAAAATGGCACAAGGACGCCATGTAAAATAAAAGGAGAAAATAAATGAGAAATACTCTGATTACAAATTAAACAAAATATTTATTTAAAATAACTAAAACATGTCAATTATATCCTTGAAGAATAACATATTTTTATATTACTTTTTTTTTTTTCATTTAAAAATTAACCTTCATTCTTAAAATATCCTCTTAAATTATACAAAAAAACTATGGACCATTATAAGTGCACTTTTAAACATGCCGACAAAAAAAATATTAAAAGAAAGATAGAAAAGGAAAGAGAAATTAAAAAAAACTTATCAATTTAGGATAGGGGGCCTCCATGATGAAGATTCTTTAGGTAGCAAGATGATTCATCTCTCTCCCGCTAAGCCTCTTTTTTGACTCCACCTTCATTAGTCCGCATCACAGCGATCTCCAAAGTTGACGATCAAGAGAGGAGAGCGATTGCCACCAAAATGCAGCAATAGTTCATCTGTGAACTTTATTTTTTCTTTCTTAGATTGGTTTTAAAACTGGCTTTGTATTTATAGTAAAAGTGGAATGTTAACTATTTTGTCGATTACTTTGTCATTTTCAGTGCATTAAATTCTGCCGTACACGTGGGGGTCTTCCGTTGTGTTCCTCCACTGCATTCGATGTCTTTCCATATCGAATCTTGATTCAATCAATTTATAAAAAATGATGGAATGGAAAAGGGAATAAAGAAAATAGAAAATAAAAAATACTTAAGGTAGAGAAAAGAATGTTGGCATAAAAAAATACGTTTAAAGCAAAACTTAAAATTTAGCAAACACATAACTGAGCAAAATAGGATGTCTGCACATAAAAGTATTAAAAAAAAAAATGTCGGCACAAAGAAAAGGAAAAGTAGGCTCGATTTAAAAAAAAACACAAACATTTTTAACATTAATCATTTATCAAAATATTAGGATAATACCAATACCACATTAATTACAAAAGTTTTGTTTTTCCCACCTGGCAACATGCTTTGGCGGTAGTGTGCGAAACGACCAAAACAAGTGGCCAAAATCGGAAATGTGTGCAGTGAAGAAAGAAAGAAAGAAAAAAAAAACCCCCAAAAGCATAAGTTACACATTTCAAACATTACAAAACATTCATCTGAAAATTTAATTTTTCTAATCATAGATAGCTAGTACAAGAAGTTAGTTTAAATTATTTTCAAATCATGACACATTCATATGACAGTCATATGAATGTCATTCTTTTATTCATTTGACAAATATGTTGATGATGGATATTGAAATTTTGAAGATTAATGACATCTTCTATTCGATTAATCGATAAAAAATACTCTTAAGTATGTCAAAAGTTAAAACTTTCATTTAATGGACAGCAAGAGAATTATGAAAAATCAGGCCCGGACTGGCTTCTTCGGGGGCCCTCGGCTAGAGATTGAAAAGGGGTCCCCTTACAGATCAATTTAGATGGAATAGAATATTAGAACATGTGATATTTGGAATTTGCTTACTTGCATAAAAGACACATTTAATTATTTTAGAACATTCAGGGCCCCTGACTCTTCGAGGGTCCCCTCGAACCGCGGGGTTCCAGGGGTCCTCCGCTGTGCCACTGAGTAAAGAAGTACGATTACTGGGAAATAAATAATCAAATTACTCTGATATGCAGGTTAACTGCTAATTTATGGTACAAACTTAGGGCTGGTACAGGACAGTGTAGCAATCACATATTGTACAGGAATATGCAGTCAAAAGTGAAGCATCGGAGCACAAACACAGGAAGGAACAAATGCAGGAAACAGAGTTAGTAGTTGCTTCCATAGCCAGCAGGCATTGATTTGGGGGAAGAGAGGCCATTCTCATTTCAGTTTTCGTCCATGATGGGAGATTTTATAGTTGCGAAAAAAGAGCAGACATGCATTACATGTACAGCCGCGCAAATGGAAATGGCAGAACTGTGCTATGAATGTATCGTGAGCAGTATCCTGACAGATGAATGCCAAATCACAGAATGTTTCAGAGATTACATTGTCAACTTTGTGAAACAGGTTCATTTCACATTACCAGACATGACGCTGGCTTTCGAACAACTGTACGCACTGCAAGAGTTGAAGAAAGAATCTTGCAAATCGTGGCTGCTACATCTGAGTCAAGTACAAGAGCTGTTGTACAGACTGTGAGTCAATACACTGTTTGGAGAGTGTTAGGCGATAATCGTCTACACTCTTTCCATTATCAACGTGTACATGCTTTGAAACCAGAAGACTATCTTCTGTGGTGGAATTTCTGCCAGTGGTTTCTGTAGCAATATGCACTGCCGTCGAACTTTTCCGCACATGTGTTATTTACAGATGAGGTGACATTTACACATAATGATGTATTTAATGTGCACAATTGCCATGTGTAGGCAATCCTAACACAATGCAACCACATGTTTTTCAAGAATGCTACAGTATCAATCTGTGGGCTTGGTATTGTAAATGACTTCTTGATTGGCCCATACCTACAGCCACATCGACTCAATGGCCATTGTTATCTCATTTCTTGGCCACTCGGTCTCCCGATTTGATGCCCTCGATTTCTTTTTATGGGGACATTTGAAGAATGACATTTATCACTCTAAAGTAAACTCCAATGAGGATCTCGTTGCTCGATTATCCGTCGCTGCTCCATGTGTGCGTGAAATTCCAAGTATCTTTGAAAGTGTTCGTCAATCACTGCACCAATGTGGTCAAGCACATATCAATGCTGATGGATACAATTTTGAACACTTATTGAATTAATTTCCATTTGTAAATGAGGTTAGGAAAATCGAACACTTTCCCTATCATTTGTTCTTTCCCGTGTTTGTGCTTCGACGCTTCACTTTTGACCACACATTCCTATACAAAATGTGATTGTTACAATGTCCTGTACCAGACCTCAAAGTTTGTACCATGAATTAGCAGTCACCCTGTATATATCAAATTACTCTAATTATAAAGTAAGTCTATCCATTTTGCGAGGCATCTCTGGGGCCCCCTTGAGCCGGGGGCCCTCGGCGATCGCCAACTTGGCCAGTCTGGGCCTGCCTTCACGTTGCTCAAATCCAGTTATTGCAAGGCCTGCAGAGCGACTTCCTGTTGTGGGCCTCAGGACTTCCCCCACGTGGTCGAAAAAGTGAGAACAACCACAGCCAAAGAACTCAACCTTTTTTTTTTATTGGAAGGAACTTTCTAGATAAGAACTTCAGAGAGAGGACGACGAAGGAAAATGGGAGAGTCCATATTGTTTCATACAACGATGTTTATTTAGTTAGATTGTACTTTTTTCTTTGTAAATATTTTTTTTGTGTAAATATAACTTTTAAATGGCAGATTTGCTGTTGTGTGTTTTATGTGATAGTGGACAGCCAATAACGGAGAACATTTGGATGAGTGTGAAGCATTGACAGATTTTTCATGTAGATTTCAGCAGTATTGGCAAGCTAGGAGTTTAATGGCCTAGCAGCCAATGTAATTAGCATTTGACAAATAAAATAAATAACTTTTAAATGTTAATTGGAGTGTTTATTTGAACCTCTAGACTTTTAATAGATATTAAAGCTGAGATGCAATTTAGGAGATTTCTTAAAAAGGTTCCTCTAAAAATGGCACTTTTTTATAATTTTAAAGCCACATGAAAATTTTACTGCAAAAACAACTTTACATTATTTGCCCATTTCCAAGATGCTCAGAGGATTAAGCAGACAAAAAAGAAGAAAAAACCCTAAAAGATGTTAATTAATACAATAAGTTTTTTACCTAAAATAATTCATTATTTCGTTAGATAGCTGGAACCCGTCGAATTTGATGGTCACTTTATTGACCGCGATGCTTCAAAAAGAAAAAAAAAGAAAAGAAAAAAAAAAAAAGGAAAGATCAGGAATGTCACCAAGGTCTTGGACGAAATGGACAGGAAAAATCGAAGTGCAGCTTTGACGTGACAGAAAGTAAACAAAAAGTTTCACGTCAGTCCTTACTTTAGCAACTGTACAATGGCGGTGAAGGTTTGAAGTCTTCAAAATCTGTTTTTAACTATATTGAGTGAAAAAAGAAGAGTACATATTCAATGACAAATGAGCTCGATTACAGTCACAAATTCTAATTGAGTGTTTTGTGGAAGACCATGTTTTGGGTAAAGCCGTCGACCATGGAAAGTCCAGGTGAATTATCGTGAGTGATCTTGACTGCTGCGGCATTCTTTGATCTAACCATTGAAAGAGCGACATACAACATTCCATGAGAAAATATGGGTTCAGGAAAGTAAACACCAACATTATGAAGTGAAAATAATAAAAAATATCAGAATTCTGCAAGAGACAAAAAATCTAATCTCCTAAATGGCGATCGCACGCTCTGTGTTTTATTTACCTTTCTCTCTCGATGGTAAAAATCCAATATCAGACAGAAAACAGAAAAATTAAAGAAATAAGAGATAAAACACCAAAATAAAGAAGGAGTTTCTAACTGGGGTCAATGTAGCTAATAAACCACAATGTATTTTCTATGTAGAAAAAAAATTTGAAAAGCTTTCATATTTTAAATACGCACTAATGTGCTATATATTAAAAAGCATATCATAATGTATGCACCATCCTTATTTCTGTTCCATACTTCATAAAGTGGAAAAGTGTATCATTATTCATGAGCGTGCGATATTTTTCTTCCTCATTCCATAAAACACTTCTTTGGAATCGAAATCTATATTAAAATCGCCGCCTACTAAAACTGTTTTACAATATTTGCCAAGCACATTCTAGTTATACTTCACCTTTAAAAATATTGTTTTGAATGTGCAACATAATCCAGGAGTGTGCTATGCCGTGTTTGTCTTCTTTGCTCCATAAAATACTTTTCAGAATTGAAATCTATATTAAAATCATCTACCAAAGCTACTTGTTTAGCCAGACGCAAAACTCACAGTTTTTAACTCCAGCCAGCTTGGCACTCATTTTACTGACCCACTCAAGGGATGAAAGGCTGAATCAACCTCGCCCAGCCCAGGAATCAAACCCAAGACCTGTGGCATGGCAGCAGAACGCTCTAAACATTATGTTAAACACTGGGATTAATTCTAAAATACTTCACCTTTATAAATACTGTTTCAAAAGTGTACCATAATTTATGAGTAAACCATATTTGCTTTCCCTGTTCCATTGTACAATCTTTTGCCAAGCATATTCTAGCTATACTTCTACTTTGTTGCAGGTAAATAAATTGTAGCGTTTTCCAGTTTCTAGCCAAATCTAGTAGATATCGTCAAGCTAGGTTCAATTTTTGAGACTTACATTTGGCACCAAACTTGGCAGTGAGTCATCAAAATTTGTAGAACTTGATGGCTTTCAACATTTTATTCTCTTCTCACCCTCTCTCCCGTGCTATCTGTCGCTTTTAAACATTTCTCAACACAACTAATCAATACCGGTCATGCGATGATAGTCTTTAATATATGAACCAACCGTTTAGGAGCTAGCGCACTTTAAATGGTTTAATTAGCAAGAAAATAGTAAAAAAATGTCAGAATTCGTAGAAAGGAGTGACGTGTCCTGTATTCTGCAAGGGATAATGAACTAATCCACCAAACGGAGTGCGCACGCTCTCTGCTTTATTTACATTTACTCGAGTTACCCTCAGTAGTAAAAATCCAATACCAGAGAGAAAACTGAGAAATTAAAGAAATAAGAGATAAAGTCCCAAAATAAAGATGTGCATGCTTTATCCCGGAGTTTGCATTGCAGCAGTATAACTCCTAGAGACCCATGCCTGGGAAGTTCGCCAACGTGCAGTGATTTTTTTTCAGAGCAGCTTGTGTATTTGCCATCTACGGCAATTTTTCATAATTTGGCGACCTATACTTAGAAATAATTTATCATTATTTCGCATTAGGGTTGCAAATAAAAAACTGCTATTTATTTTAGCTTGCTTCTATAAATGTGCAATTAATGCCGTCAAATAATTTATTTTGCCAACATGTTATAAATGCCCAAATTGAGCCACAAATTAAACTTCACAATAAGTGATCTTTTATTTTGCAGAAGAAAACTGCCAAATGAATACAGCTATTTATATCATTTTGGAAAAACTCATCATCTGAAATTTTAAACTCCTGTAATCCAAGCGATCGAATCTTAATGAAATTCCACTGCCATGTATATGTGATCATTGTAAATGCAATATGCACAGAAATTCATTACATTATTTCACTAATTATACATTATTAAAGCAATACAGAGTTTTAAAATCGCCTTCACAAAGTAATGAGCAGTGGGCTGCATATGTATAAAAAAATAAAAACTTATGCAACAAAATAATAAAAGGAATTGAAGAACTACAAAATAATCAACCCAAGTATATTCATCTGATTGAAATAAGACCCCACACACCACAAAGTGATTCAGATTAAATAAATACAAGAATTTCAGTTGATAAAAACCACACGAAAAGTAAATAGAACAATTTTTTTAAATTATGGATTTATTTGCATTTTCCTGACGTAGAAATTCTGGTGCTGCTCTTATTTCATAAAAAAAAAAAAAAAAAAAAAAAACACTTCTCATATACAAGCCTAAATTTATTTTTCAGTTATATATGTATGCTTTCAAAATTTAAAAAAAAAAAAAAAAACTTTCTTTCTATAGCCCAATTTTGTATATTAGATATAATTATTTATGTTTAAAATTTTCAAAATTACTTTAGATATTTACTTTTTTTTTTTTTAACTTTCAAAATTGAAAAAAAAAAAAGAACGTGTTTAATATATGTATATATGGTCAAATGTTACTAAGAACAGTATTGTGAGCTATTGTAAAGCATTGTAAACTAACTGCTTTTATATTGTATAACACTGATGTATTTTACCAATTGTAATCCAAAAATTGTACTGTAAAAAAAAAAAAAAAAAAAAAAAGAGGGAAACCGCTGCTTGCTGAACCTGAGCCTGCAGCTAGAGTTCAACAGGATAGTAGGACACTTCAGGAACTAAAACAGGCTTTAAATCAAATAGGTAGGCCGTTCCTGAAGGTAGTATCCCATGTATAAAGACAGTATTCGGGTTACTCATTGGTCGGCGAGAGTACGCGCATGCTAAAATGGTATCAAATAATCTGGTTGAAGCTGCGTATGTGTAAAGATAGGTTTTATTCTGGTATTTTCAGAAAGAGCACATCGATACTGAATTTTAACAGGCTTGTGCAACAGCTCTTCTTCTACCTTTTATTTTTATTTGCTTCATATGTTGATTCCTACTTTAAGCCCTTACTCTCGTCAACCTAAAAAATCACCGTATGTTTGCAAGCTGAACAGGCTCAAGTCTCAACTAAAAGGAATTACATGAAAATGAACAGGAACAAAATAGTGATGGAATATGAAGACACACATTTATTGGCAACCGAAAAATAAATAAATAAAAGTTATGCTGGCTTGATTCCTACTTTAAGACCCCATTCCACGAAGTAGATGATAAATGCATAGATGTTGTAATCTTGGAGATTTTCTGTGAATATATGTCAACCCTTGTGAAAGTCGCCATTTTGAACTCCGGTGCTATGATTTAACTAAGGTATATGACAGCGGCTGAAAGAAAATTCGAGTTGAGATTTTAAAAAGTTAGTTTCAGAGTTCAAATGATTTCTTTTACCCTTGTTAGGGTACTTACGTTATTATCCAATCGGTCATTTCCGCTAAATTATTTTTTCAGAAAATGCGTCTACAAACTGTTGTCAATTGTATTCAAAACCACCGGTCATTTCATGTGTCTATCATTTATGTTGGTAAAAAGTTGCTCGTTTTGGTGGACCGCCGGGATAATACATAAGTATCCCTTGCTATAATTAAGGTTTGATTTTGGATAAAAAAATTTTAGCATTTAGATTTAAAAAAACAATTTTAGAGCATTCGTAGTGTCTTTGAGAATATTGCAGCTCCCTCATGGACGCAAGATGGGGAAACGTGCCAAAACTGCTATTTTAAAAATTGTTCCAAGTGGAATCCAGTTGATTTCTACTTAAACGCACCCACTCTTGCCAAGGTGAATATAAAAAATTTACGTAAGCAATTACCAACACGATATTTTGTATTTAGGTGGCAACCGTAACATAGATTAACAAGACAGTTTCGAACAACATGTAAGTACATCACTTTAAATGTATTTTCATTATTATATTCTTCTTTTTTTTTGGGGGGGGGGTGTGTGTGCCAATGAATGTAATTTTAATAATTAAGTGTCTTCAAATTCTTAGCTAGTGTGTTTATCGCTAATTTGTTACTTTTCACTTTCATCTAGTTGCGTAGTCAAGCGTTAAAACTTGTACATAATGATAACTCCTCAAACCCATGACTATAAAACTCGCCAAAGTGCGTCAACTTTTTAAGTTGGCAAAAGTGATTAGTGATTGTGCTCAATTGATTCAGAATCTGACATCATCAAATCGATGCTTTCAGAAATAAAACTGTCAAATGAATACAGCTATTTATATTATTTCGGAAAAACACATCACCAGAAATCTTAAACTCCTGTTATCCACGCGATCGTATTAGCAATTAAAAAATTTATGAACTTTAAGAAATACATTTCGACTTAATTCTTTTTCATGCTTTTTAATTTGACATGAAAATGATGTAATAACATGAAATGCCGTACTTATGTATGGAGACAGGCTTTTATTCTGGTTACTGATTGGTCGAGGAGAGTATTATGGTCAAAGCACATGGGCAAACTGTATCAGAAACGACTTCAAGAATCTGTCGCGAGCTGCCTTAGCATTTTAAAATTATATATAGATTATTATGACATGAAATGTCATATATTAATTAATTTGAAAACCTTGTATAAATTAAGCTCTCTATGTATTTTTTTTCAAATAGTCTGATTAGTTAACTACTTAATGTGTGTATTCATTAGAGTTTTTTAAGTCTTGTTTACTATTGGCCTGAATGGGTTTTTGCATTTAGTTCTTAAAAAAATAAAATGAAATATAACTGCAATGTACTAATTGAAATTACTATATTCTTTTGCATACTCAAATTGTTTATTAGACAAGTTATAGTAATTGTTTGAAAAGTTTATTTCATGGCACTGATAATTAATTAATGAATAGCAATAAAAAATCAGTAAGATAAGTTAAATTTAATAATAATCCCAATAAAAATTCATAGATATAACAATATTAAATACAGTTAAAATTAGTATAAAAATCTAAAACTACTGAAATACCAGAAGAATGTAAAAGTTATTTAAAGTAAAAACACACACAAATACATTGGATAAAGTTCTTATAAAAATCACTTTCATTTTCATTCATTACATATACATACCTTGTTGTTTCACGTACAATTAATAAAAAAATGTGTACAATAGTTCTCAAATACAATTATTGTTTTTAAATATGGGGATTAAAAATAGTTTAGAAGGAGTGGGGGGAAAAAAATCAAGCACATTATTTTGTGCAGATAATTTACAAAATTTAATCAGCTGTTTGGGTACTTGAATTATGAAATATTGAATATCACACATTTTCCATTCAAATGCTTTTACTTCTTTTAATATGTTATCAATCATTTTAAAAAGCAAAGAAGCATTCTATTTCAGTCAAATGACTGATTAATCTTGACACACCAGATACATTGTAATAGAAAGATTGAGAACTTGTCAATCAGCCTGTGTCTCACCTGCTACTGCTTTGCTCCTCTCAACAACCTCCCTTGCTAATGCCTGGTTGAGAGAAAGCAACTGTGCTCTTTTGCGCTTCTCTTCACTCAGTTTTTTGTGGAGTGTTTCAGGTGACTTCTCCACAACATCTCCATAAGGTCTACAATCATAATTAATATGCATTAATTAATACGCATCTAACTCTCATTACATATGCATCTAACTCTCACATAAATTCAACACTAAAAACACTCACATTAGTTAAAATTTTTTATTTGGGAATACCTTATTCCCCCGTACACGATATATATTTCGGTTACACACATAACCATCTTCAGTCGTTTCTGGATCCTGGAGATCCAGAAACGACTGAAGATGGTTATGTGTGTAACCAAATATATATCGTGTACGGGGGAATAAGGTATTCCCAAATAAAAAATTTAGCTAATTAATCCGCCGTATTAAATAATGTTTTATGTGTTTTTATTACACTCACATTATTTGTGAAACTTTTAATAGTGGAGAAAAACTCTCTCTCTATATTTATTTAAATTTCGCAGACATATAAAGAATCATTGACAACACAATAACTCGTCTTCGAAGTCTTGATATAATTTTGATAGAGAATACGAAAGCACATGACAAAAAGACACCCTGAGGAAGCCATACACTTTTGCATGGTTAATTGAAGTTCACCTTTTAAAGACATCACTGACATGGGCGAACATATGATTATTTGTGGGAGGTGGGGGCAAGTTAAGGGTCCTGCCCCAGAAACATACAATATACACACTTCTGCATTATACCACTAAGTAAATCATAACTATATGGGAGCTGGGCAGGTACTACGGCCCCTCCCTGTTCATATGTATGGGCACTCAAAAGCACTGGTTCTTATTCTTCATCTTCATCACCTTTTCTTCGTTTTCCTCACTGTTTTTTAGGGCGCTTATGATTTGAGTGTTAATACTATTTGTTTATGGACAGAAAAACATACTATATATTAAGTTTAATTAGGAAAAATTTGTTTATCTTGATTGCATATTTAATTCGGAATGCTAACTACAGTGTGAAAAATGTCAACTTACATGTTACAGGCAAAACTGTTGCAATACAGAAAAAACTAAAAAAAATTTTCTTTTAACATAAATGAATGAATCTTCAATACTTTCCCTTGTTACAGAAAATAATAATAAAATGTCAAGAGTTATACAAGTCTTGTCTTATCTCACAGAGTCAACAATCCTAGCTTAAATAGAGGTTTAGCCATCATATCAGCAATTTGATTTTCTGTAGATATCTGCTGCACAATTAATTGCCTATCTATGACTTTTTCTGTTATGAAAAAATGCTTTATGTTAATGTGCTTGGTGCGACAATGGAATTCTGCAACAGTCTAATTGCAGCTGTATTATTGACTTAAAGCACTGGCACTCCATCTAACTGTGTAACACCAGAAAATAAGTTTTTCAGCCAAATGATCTCTCAGGAGTATCCATTAGCAACTATTATCTCTGCTTTTGTTGTAGAAGTTGCAACTACTAATTGTCAACTACATGACTAAACCATGACATAGCACCACCACTTTATAAAATCACAATACCACTGGTTGATCCAGTGGCGGATTTGGCTTTTGAGATACCCGATGCACAACTCAATTTTGAGAGCCCCCCCCCCCCCCAAAAAAAAACTTTCAATAACCTTAACTTCTTTACATTATTACTAATTATTTTAAAATTTTTCTTTCCTTTTATATCTAGTTTATGTGTACAAATCAGGGTTTGACTTTGACTATAACACTTTTGTGTTAACCTTTAGTTGTGTAACCCTTAGTTGTGTTGCCCTTTATATTGTGTTAAACTTAATTTTTTAGGCTCTTTCTGCATGTGTGCCCAGGCAGATGTGTGCCAGGGCAGATGTACCAAGTGTCTGTGCGTTAGTCAGGGCCTGCTACAGACGAGTATTAAAATTTTAAAATAATTTTTATATTTACAGATTTGTTCATCTTAAAAAAAAAAAAAATCTTTTACCTCAGGAAACTTATTAATTTTTATTAACATTTTCCAACAAGGTTGAAAAGTGATTATGATTTCGGTTTGTCCGTCTTGTCTGTGCGTGTTCTAACTTCCATAAATATGCATCACTTTCTAGGAAATTTGTATGTTATTCTTATCTAATGTACCGTGTACCCTATTGAAAATGGTCTATGTGGCATTTATAGTTTTTCTACAGGAGCATTTAAAATATTCCCATTACATTGCGCTCTATGGGAAGTTAATCTTTAAAACATATTGTCCTACTATATAGTTATGACTGACTTCAAGATGAAACTTTTTCTGCCATGACTGCAAAAAGATTACAAAGTTAACAAAAAAAGCCTAGTAACATTTACACAGTTTGTATGATCTACTTGAAATTTTTCATAATTATGTATAAAAATATAGAAAGCCATCTGCTCTACTTCAAAAATCTGAAAATCTATCCATTCCCTCACTTTAAAGCAAATTTTTGGCTATTTTCATCACCATTTTATTTCCGAGAGTAAAAAAAGTTAATCATTTGCATGACAGAATTAGATATTGCAAGTGAGAATGACTTCACATTGATGTCACACTTAAGACTTTTTTTCCAAGAGTAAAAAAGCTAACCTGTTGTGTGACAAAATTAGCTAGCATTTTTTAAAAAAATAAAATGCTTTCCTCGGGATGTTCCGAGCGAAAACAAATCGTTCGAATGCAAAAATTTTCCACACGTTCCCAGAAAAGCATGAAATTCGATTAGAGTATTTGTAATAAACATTGAATATGAAGTTTTTTATTTTAGGTGGGTGAAGATTAAATATATTGCATGTAGACATGCTGTTGTCAAATATTTTTTCTAGCACCCGTTGTAATTGCCTCCACAGTGGGGTTTGACTTCTAGTTTTAGAGATATTCTGCTATTTGAAATGAAACAAAATTGATATACATTATTAAGGATTACAAGATGAAGTTTTCTATCGAAAATAGTGCCTGTATAGTCAATAGTTTTTGCACTTGTCAATAGAGTACCGCAGCACTCAAAATAATTTAAATACAATACGGTCAATGGCAGTTTAGAGACAGGTTCTATTTAAAGGATATAATACTATCTTACAATATGATTAGCTAATAATCCAACGACAATCATGTGCCTACCACAAAGTTGTGCTGAAAGTCGCCAATGCAACTTTTGCAATAAATTCCCAAATATGGTTAGAAAAAAATGCTTTGAAAATAAACCAAACCTGGCAATATTTTCAATACTTGGCGATAAATTGAAAAATGTACTTACGCATTATCCCAGCAGTCATTAATGCCAAACTATTTTTTCCTCAAATTTGCTGGCAAACTGTTGCCAATCGTATTCCGAATCATCAATAATTTCATGTGTCTGGCATTTATCTTGGTGAAAAATTGCTCGTCTTGGCAGACCGACAGGATAATACGTAAGTACCTCAAAATATATCTAATGTGATTATATTAAGCAATGATGATTTCATCAGGAATTTTGAAAATGTGTTACTTGAGCTGTAATTAATAGATTTAGTGTATTGTGTTTTATTAAGGAATGGCTAAGGGCTATCTGAGAATGAGAAGGAGGGGATTGCGTCGGTTGGAGGAATTTCTCCAATCGATGAAAATCCATTATGTGTTACAACCCAAAATGGGTTAATGGATTTACATGGAACAAAATTGCAAAATTTGATTCTTTAGTGTGTGGAAAATTAATTTTAGACTAGTAACCCTAAAAAGAATAAATTTCTTGCTCTTCATGTATAAAAGGAATATTTATATTTTTAACTTACCAGCAAGTTTGAGAGATCTTTAAGATTTCGGTTTGTCTTTTCTGTAGTCCACCTGTCCAGTGTTCTAATTATTGTAAATATACACCGATTTGCACAAAATTTATGTTTTTTCTATGTAACTTATTGAAAATAATGCAAGTAGCATTTATAGTTCTCCAAAAATATAGTAAAAATCTAACACATCACACTCTATGGGTAGTTATTCTTGAAAATGCATTTTAGAGATATTCGGTTTTTGTAAGAAAACAACGTTGGCATACATATTATTATGGCTCCCCATTGAGAATAATGTCTGTACTATTAGTAGTCCTTCTACAGGAGCACTCAAAAGAATTCCAATAGATTACAGTCTGTGGAATTTGAGAGACACTAATACATTTCTAGCACAAGACAATGAGTATAAAATTTTTATATTCTTCAGGTAAACGTTGGAAAAAATTTATACGTTGGACAAAATTGATATACGCTATTAAGGATTACAAGATGAAGTTTTCTATCGAAAATAGTGCCTGTATAGTCAATAGTTTTTGCTACCGCAAGTCTTTGTAAGTCTTTTACAGAGTCTCATAAAATTGCACTTATAGTGATAATACAAGATTATCTTATCTCCAAAATCTCGCCAGTTTTAAGGAAAATACATCCCAAATTTGTCGCGAAAATATTTTAGTGTTGGAAAGTGTTTTATAATCTATGTGTTTGGCATGATTTATATTTCTTGTATTATGTTTCATTTTTCATGATTAACTAAAAAAACATCAGCATACTTTTAAGTATGACGCAGCAAATGCAATTTCATATTGGTTATTTTGTACTATTACTTGATTACGTCGAATCACATTTTGTGGACCACTGGTAAATGTTTTGTTTCAGTCAGGAAAATTTTGAGCACTCAAGAGGTATTTTTGAAGGTCAGAACAAGGGAAACTTGATCCGAAACATGACTTTGATATCACAAAGTTCAGAAGAATTCTTTACTTGGATAAACTGAAACAAAATTTTAACATTCCTTCAAAAACATATTTATAAATATTTAAATATATTCATAAATTTCCCTTTTGGAACTGCAAAACTAAGTAGTTTAATTGTGAAAGTAAACTTTCTATTTAGTCTAATTATTGTGTTCATACAAGAACTGGCTATAAATTTAGGACTGTTAATAATCAGTAATTAGGTATGAATAAAAAAAATATATACATCATTCTATAGTTTAAACTATTTTATCTTATCTTGCATTTCGTAAAGCGTGGACAATGCATTAGCACAGTTATGTTGCAGATGACTTTGAAGTTGAAAAATTAAATTTAAATCTTATTAAATTTTACCTAAATTTAAAAAACCTACTCGAAACAATCGATGCACATTGTACGTTCAGAAACCAAAATGCATCCTGTTTCCGTGAAGATCTTGTCACTTTCGTAAATGAAAACATTTGTGACGTAACTTAAGTGGAAAAGCTTATTACCCTTACTGAACTCTTAATACAGTAGCACACTTGTTACATAAAACTAACGTTGATCTCACTGCCAATTCACACTAAATAAATAACTAATTTCATATTTTATTTTTAACATAGATTAATTGCATAGTGTCAAATTCAATATTAAACAAAATCTGAAGTCATTTCTAGAGCTCTTGGTCTTGTAACTGGAGTAACTGAAATATATATGAAAAAATAAATAGAACTTTAACATATAAGTCATTTATATGAAATATTCTAAGCACATCGGATCCCGTTATTCGGAAAGATTCCACAAACGCCATGGGATGAAAGAGCAATTAATTTCATATTATATTTTGTATACCTTGCAAGCACCTTTGTTATGTACATGATTGCAGTATCATTCTCGTACACGATGCTTATCCTATAGTCTCTAGTGATTTATTTTGGATTTTCATTTCATATTCCTGACTTTTCATACTTTCGAAATTTTGGTGCTTTCGGATGTGAATAATCGATTATTATTTCGCATTATGGCTACCAATTAAATAGTTTTCCATATCGCTTCCTCCACGTTAACGACGTTAATCTGCCTTTTCTAGTTAAAAAAAAAAAAAATGCCTACAAAGTTTCATTGCTTCAATTTATACACACAGAGGGGTTAGGCAAATACGCACCCGACAAAAGCGCTTCCTTATGTCTGCCGAAGCAGCACATACATTAGCGCAGGGGTTCCCAAACTTTTTTTACTCGCGGCACCCTTGTCAGGCTAAAGGCATTTCGCGGCACCCTTGTCAGTCTAAAAACTTCCGCGGAAGATTTCCTTTAAAGCAACATGAATATGAAGGTTAGAATGAAGCAGTTTGGATGCATTTTACGTTATTTCTTGTTTGTTTGTTTATAGGGCTAATTATCAAGAAAGTACTCTCTTGGGAAAGGGATATAGAATTTTGACAATACCCCCCTTTCAGGGAGTTTCTATAAAAGAGAGGCTACAGGACAGTCTTGAACTTGACTGAAATATTTTTGTTTGAGCCCACTTAGTGATCGGCTTGATTCACTTTCTTGGGGATACCAGTTCAGAGGAAATTATTTGATTATATATACTCCATCAAAACACTTTTCTTTATCATCTCCACGGCACCCCTGACATACGCTCGTGGCACCCTTGGGTGCCGTGGCACCCAGTTTGGGAGCCTCTGCGTAAGTGTGTAATGTGCTTCTCTGCATAATCTGAGAGCAAAACAGAAGACAATGACGTGAAAATGACGTCACACGCGAAGGAAATAAAATGAAAAATATGCAGAATTGACGGAAAAAACTTCGGTTATTTTTTATGCGCAAATATGTTAAAATTCTATTTGTTTCATATTTAATGCGTTTTCAATTTTTTGGGTCTTAAGAGCTGTAGAAATGAGTGGTTTCACTTAATTATTAAATTGAACAACTTAAGTGGCAACAATGGATTCCATTGCTACGGAAACTGTAGCAGTGTTAAAAATAGAATATGATATGATTTATTTATGTTCACTTTGCTAGAACTGCCATTTTGGCGTAATTAACGTCGGCAGTCGATGGCAAATAGCCAAAATGAATCACACATTAAAATTGACAATAAATGCAATAATTTAAAGGCATTATCAGCTAGTCATACTGGGTTTAAAAAATATTCTCATTCATCTCAAACAGCACTCGTATTTATAAAGACTTCCTATTTTATTACACCTTGTATGGCGGGATTAAAAAATATTATCTATTCATACGCTCGTAACACCAACTCATATCAATCGGGACATAGAATTAGCAATACAAATGAAAAAATTTAATTTTCTGAAATTTGGCGGGGTTTCCCTAACTTAAATCAATTTATTTAACTTGATGAAAATCATTTAAAATCGCTTTAATAACTGCATTATTTCTGAACAGAAAATTAAAATTTCAGGCTAAATTCTAGTAAAATCCACACTTGTTTTTAAAAATACTATTTCTTTACGCTCTCAGTAAATTGCGCCAAGCCTAAAACTGTGCAAACCACTAGAATCCACTTTCTCAAAAATCGGATTATAAGCCATTTTTTTTTTGCCAAATTATAAAGTTATACACTTTAGTCTCTGAAATTTACAAATCCCTTTTCTTTTGCATATAAACAATATAGAATTCCTAGCAGTCTGATTTCCCACGCAGACGATATTTTAATTAAAAAATAACCTAGCAAATATTCGAAACAGAAAAAAGTATTATTCCTTTATTTTTAATGCAAGAGTGTAAATCATTTAATAAATTCGCAAAACATGGCAACCTCGATGCTTATTTCTCCCTTTTTTGACTACAGGGGTTACAATCGCGGAATTGTGGAGAGCAAAAATTGGCGATTTTGACGGTTTTTTTTTATCAATTAATATCTCCTAAACTAATTCGAATTTCGAAATTTAATTCAGCGGAAGACATTCCTCGGAATTTTTCGAATCCGGGGACACCTCGATCGAAATTAAGCTCCCAGCCGTTTCGGAGGAGATGATGTTACAGACAGACGCGCACAGATTTTAATAGTATAGAAGATTTAACACAATCAGAAGAGCCAGATGAATTCAGGTGTAGAGAAATGGTCCCTCAAACATGTATGGAACAAAACCTCTTCTCTACGCTTGCATTATTTATTCACACAGAACAAGAAATTATAAGAGAGATGAGTTAAATCAATTGTCGTGCAATACAGGTATATAATACATGTTTTAATTTTATTATTTTTAATTTTACTATTTTTAATTATTTTACTGTGTTTACTTTACAAAATTGGTATATGGTCAAATAGTTAAAATATGAAAATCCTTGTATAAAACATCATAAGACTACTTCAAAGTTATACGGATGCTTACTTAGAGATAAACATAAGATGTCCTATTCTTGTGTAGAAATGAAAACTTAAGCAACCAAATGCAGAGAAAATATTTTTTATAAACTCTGTACTTACATTACCTACTTTTGCTTAGATTGCGTTTAGATTCGTAATAGAAATACATATTTCTAAAAATGTACAAAAGCATTTTTATATTTTTATGGTTTTTATGCAACTACTTTGGACTTTTATAAACAGCAATGTCATGAGAAAATTTTATTATAATCTATAATGACTGTGATATTGGCTTCATTTCCTGATGTTTTTAGTGTAATCATTATTTTAAATTGTTTTATATAGATTAGAAAAGATTATTTAGATTCACAATTAGACATGAGTTCAGGCTCATTTTTTAAAGTCCGAGCCCAAAATTTCAGCTAATAGATAAATAAAAGGCAAATTATTTCATTGGCGAACTATCATATATTTTGCCGTTTGTGCAGATTAAAGACAAATATAATAGCAAACTCTTAATGCACTTTCTAATTCTTTCAGTTATAGTTTATCAAATAACAATAAATAGTTTATTTCTAACATGAATCATTTTTTAAAAAATCTGTTTACAAGGAGTATGTTCAATAAAGGAGAGATTTCTCACGAGCCCAAGCCTGCACACAATTGTGAATTACAGAGCCCGAGCTGAGCCTTTCTCATCTCAATTAACCAATCTTGCATTTACATTTCTTTTTGTGATGATTACCTAATTTGTGCGAACCATATACAAGCCCAGCATCACTGAGATTTGGATCTCTACTGCTTTTAGTATCAAGGATATACACACATTTTTTCCAAAGTTAAAATTTTCATCATAATCATAATAAAATATTATTGTGCTCATTTTCACTACCTTATGCTTAATTTAACATGTATTAGTATTTACCATGCTTCTAGCTTTGAACAGCTAAATAGTGTGTATAATTTGTTGATTAAATCACGAATGCCAAACAGCTTGCGTGCTTTTTCGCGCTTTGAAATATTCGAACTATCCCATTGGAAGCTTATAGCAAGTATTTTCGTAAAATATGATTAATAAATTAATTTTATGAATCGACAGTTTTTTAAGCATTCTCCTGGCTAATATAAAATTTCTCTAAGGCTTTTTTATTCATCAACATTTGAAAAAAAGTGCAATCAGCATTTCTTACATTTTTAAATTAATTTATTATTAAAAACATTCATCTAAAGAAGTCTTCCTCTCCCGTCCCTCACCACACACACACAAAAAAAGCTTAATTTTTTAAAGAACTAGGGGCCAAGGCCCCCAGACTCGCGACGCTCGCTTTTCGTATGAGGGATTCGGCCCCTAATCAGGCTTATTTGTAAAAAAGACAATTTCAACAGACAAAACCCGAAGATTGGATCAGATAGAATGTTACTGAGCTAAGCTACACATTGCTTGGTTCTTGCATCTTCACTGGTACATAAAAATTTAAACTTCACACTACAGTAGACACCCTACCCCTCATAACACGGAAGATATTTTGTTATGGGAATCCGTGTTGTACGGGTCCTGAGCTATATTCCACCTGGATTGCGGACTCCGCTTATAATCGCTGGAAAAATTATTTGCACTTCTCAGAAACACAATGATATTTAATGTTGCCATTCAAAAGTTATATTAGCTAAAGCGTAATAAAATAAGAACATATGTTTCAGTTGTATTTTTAATAATGTAAAACCTATTGGACACCTTGCGAATTTGCCACCCATGGCGATTTTTCATTATTTGGCGACTTGCGTACATGTAAAGTTAATAAAAGCTACGGAACAGATAGAATAGCCTGCCACCCATGGTGACTTTTCATTATTTGGCGATTTACACATGCTCACAACCTATATTTACTGTTCATTTAAGGTTACCGGAAAACCGTTATCCATATTTTCATTTATCCATATTTCCATCTGCATCATCGTTTGCAGATTGGCGTACTTAACACCACGAATTATACCATCTCGTAGCGCTAGCAAATATCCAAAGTGTACTATAACTGTTATAATTGCATAGTTAACGCCGCCAAATATTTCTACTGGCAGCAAATAATCCAGCTGGACGAGAACCGGCTTTAAAATAATCTGCATTTTAATTATTTTTCATTTTCAAGATATTAGTTATTCTGTTTTGGAAAAACGAATAATCGCTAATTCTAAACTCCTGTTGTCTAAGCGAACTTACTATTTGAAAATTGTCAACTTTGTGTAAAAGATTTTGAGTTACTTATTTCATATAGTTTTTATTTTGGCATAAAATAGGCGTAATTATAACTCATGTTTGTAAATTTCACGCGATTCTAGATACTTAGAAACGCTTTGTTGCAAAGGAATGAATGATTTTATGCCGAATCTGGCAACCATTCGGTTTATTTTTTCAGTTTTTATTAATATCTTCTAAAATAATTCGATTTTCGAAATTTAAATCAGCTTAGCAGGTTCCTCGGAATTTTTCGAATCTGTGGGCACCTTAGTCGAAACTCTAATCCGCACAGTTTAGGAGGAGATAAGCTGACAAGCTTTGACAGCGGTGGTGACAGCGGCCTTTTTTTTTTTTTTTTTTTTTTAGAATAGAGAGATTCAGGAGGTTATAAAGCAAATAGAGCTGATTTACCTTGTTGAGGCAAAAAAAATATGCTTTTTAGGCTCCTTTTCCAAAGAATTTCTAACTGTGATGCTTCAACACGTTTTACTTACTAAAGTGTAATAAAACTTTTTATTTTTCTCCCTTTATGTTGAAACTTTTTAACCAAAATTTTAGTAACTTTATTGCAAGTAAATGAAACAATTTACCATCTTAACATTCTGAGAAAATTAAATGCCCACATTTGTGAGTCCAGATAAAAAAAAAAAAAGATGTTTTTATCAACTTCCAATTTAAAGACTAATTATTTGTGGAGAATGTGTTTGATTGTATAAACCAACATTAGAAACCAAAATTGAATCTTTCGATTAGTTTTTTGATTTACAGTATTAAAAATTTGCTGAGGTGTATGTGTGACAACTCGATTTGTGGCATGATATTTGCATGTTTTGCTTACATCTAAGTTACCCTCTGATTTCATTAATTTATTCAAAAATAAGATCTTAAGTAAATTCTTTTTTTTTTTTTTTTCAATATTTGAAAAAATGTAATAAAGAATTGTTATCCGAATCTTATTGATTTCATCTGAATAATACCTTTGCCCAGGGCTGGAAGAGCTTTTCCATTTGCTGCAATTATTCTTGAGGAGACTCAAATTCTTCAAAATCAATAAAGACTTCGCCATTTATGGCGATATGTCTGGAAACACCGTTATTGATAAACCAACAATCTTGAAGGATCTTTGAAGCAAATGCCTTTTCATCAACAGACACCAAACTGAGCAATCCACTTAAAACAGTTTTTGACCAAATCTAATAAATGCCTGAACAACTTTGCAATAATATCATTGTCTATTCCTTTTTACAGGATAGTTAGATAACATTTCATCAACACGATCATCTCTGCCCATCGTATTATACACTTGTACAATGGCTGGTTCTTTTATACAACCTTTTCATGTCTGGGTGTCAATCATGTCATCGTTATGGATGGTAATGAGTAAGCAAACATCTTTTTTGTCTTTTTATTTCATAACCATAATTTTGAAAAGCAACAGTTTCTGTTTTTTTCAACTTTGTTGATTTGAATTCAAAAGGCATGGCTCTTCACGTTGGTTTCACTGTACCAATTATATCAGTCCATTGTTTTACTAGTGTGTCAACCAATTCCAGACTTGTATAAAAATTGCTGATGGTTTTGCAACAACCTTTATTCATAAGTTGTTGCGCTAATGATAAAACAACTTTTGTAACAGCCTGGCCATTGGGTGAAATATTATAATCAGTACTTTTTCCAGTATAAATAATTATGCTCGACACATATCTAGTTGAGGATTCACACAATTCAAAACAATGGATTCCGAATCTGCAACATTTCAATGGCTTTATTGAATTCAGCTGAGTATGCCTTGTACAGTAAAAGATTTTCATTTACAAATATCCCTCATTGGTATATATACACTTGAAAACTTTTGCCTGGGGTACTCAAATACAGACCAAATTTTTTCAGTTTGGGATTTGGAAAATTACTTGAAGCATCATTGTTATTGCTAAAGTGTAGAAATTTCATCAAAAGGGAAAATCTAGCTTCAGACATTACTTGCAAAAATTAAAAGGCGGAATTTCTACTAGTCGAGTTCTCGACCAATCCCATTTCATTTCAAGCTTGTGAAAAATTACCTGAAGCAATAGAATATAAAAAAATCACATTATTTCCTGAGAGTCAGTTTCTTTTCATCTATGTACGAGAATTTTTTTTTCAATGTGCTAGAGTTAAAAAATGGAGCACTTTTTCTGTTAGTTTCTTCAACGATAATTTTTATCAAATCATCATAAAAAAATAATTTGGAAAAAACTATTGTTGATGGATTAGCACATAAATTATTATTAACAATGTGACAAGTTAAAAAAAAATTAAAAAAATGTTAACCAAAATATGAACAATAATCCCCCCAGTTGCTTTGAGCAAAGAGTTCCAACATTAAGAAAGCTTTGTGATGTATGTGCTGAAAGTGCTCAAATACTGTATGAAAAAGGTGTTTTTACATTTAACTATCCGTCTCATTTTCTTAAACATGTTATATGAAAAGATTTGCAATTTTTTTAATAAAAATAGCATGAATCCATCTTAGATGACTGGAGTGGGGGGGGGGGGGGGCAGTTCCTACTGACTTTATGTTCCATGCAATAATTCTTATTTGTTTATATTCCTTTCTTACAGAACAATTTTAAACCTAAGAAGTTTGTAATAATTACGTATTTTTAGCATTAAGTTTACACATCAGGTTCAGAAAGGCAGAATATTTCTTACATATTGTCATTTAGAAGTTTTTCCCAGTTTTTCTTGGTGGTGTGGTGCACTCACAGGATTTGCATTCCACTCCTCTCTGCCTTCAGAATATCAGCTGACTGTTCAATGCTCAAACTATGAGTTTTACTCACAAAAGCGGATTTATGGTAATGAGAACATTAGTGAGACGACTATATAAGGTCAAGACAGTTGTTGGACTTGGTTCTCTTTCTGCGTCTTTGAAACTTGTTACTAGGCTTGAGACATAGGCCCCTTTTTTTTTCAAGCGTCACAAGCTGGTTGTTTATGTTTTATTGCTTTTAAATAAATTGTTATGTTTGTGAAAGTTGTACTTAGTTTAAACACACACATGAATTAGTGGGCTCAAGTGATTAAGAGCACCCTCAGTGGGTTGGAAAAAACAAGTTGTGGATGGGTAAAAGCCAACCCTGATAACCTTTCAGCAACTTTTTCTTGATGGTAAAAACCTTCTTCAACAGAATCCTTATCTGCTCTTGCAGGATATGTGTTTCAAAACTGAGAGGACACAGGATATTTTTACTCAAAAAATGTGTGTAGAATTTTATTATATTTATGTGTTTTAAATACAGAGTTATTTAGTTTTATTTGAGGGAACTTGCTTAAGGAAAAGAATCACATAAGAAAGTTCTAACTTTTAGGAGTCAAACACATACACACACACACACACACAAAAAAAAAAAAAACAAGCATCAACTTACGTCGTTGTCTCTGAAAGCATTTTGCATATGTTTTCTGCTTTTAGGCTCCTTCGTAGCTTTTCAGTGGCTGAAATGTGCTCTGGTTCTACTTCGACATACCGTTCAGGGATCTCTATCTTTTGAGGCAATCCCAACTGCAGTTATTAATAAAAGAACAAATAATGATATTTTTTGAAAAATTTGAGATTGTGAAATAAGAACATTATGATTAAAAAGAATGTATAAAAGCATATTTACATTGCTTTGTGATATAAAGCAAATGTTTTAATTCGAGTTAAAACAAAGTCACAATAGTCATTTGATGGCTGGCATATGACAGATTAAAAGGAAAAACTACTAGTTATTAGTTACATACTTTAGAGATTAATTACTCCTACAGCCATAGAACATTGCCATGTTGAAATAACTTCATGTTACCAAACAACTTTTTTAAGAAAAAGTAATGTAATGATTTTCTTATGTGGCATTCCTTATCTAGTACTAGTAGTACTCACACACATTTCCCAAGACTAATAATTGTTAGATCACATAACTGATCCTGAAAACATTTAAATTGCAAAAAAAAAATAAGTGCCCCAGTACAAATCATTTGATTTAACTATGCTTACTATGTGCATGTTAACTTATTAGGAGTAATACAGAAAAAAAAGAGGGACCTGGTTATAATGTAGTGTTGTCACCTTATGCATTTTAATTAATTTTTTTAATTCGAATTCATTCCTGGTTAATTTTTAATTAAATACAAAGTAATTTATTACCTTTTGGGAGGCTGTTAATTGATTGTTTTGTTTTGCTAAGTAATGTTTTCTCTTTTTTTTCCCTTCCTTCACCAGCTCATTTCATGCATTAGAATGTTCAGAATATTCCTTTTAAAATTTGCAGTTCAGTGGCTCTAATCTAGGTTTTAAATTTAATGCCTGTGCACCATAGTGTGGCTGCACTTCCCTTTTTTTGTTATGTGAACACCACCATTGTGTGAAATCGTCGACTATAAAGAGTAATTTCTGATATGTGCTTCGGGTATCACCATCACGCAGCAGATTATGCTCAGTGAGAAAATGGCTACTTAGACTGCATATGATCTGGCCATGGCTGTCTATGCAAGGTATTGAGGTATGGCCCGCTTTCAGCTAACTTCCGATGCAAAGTTGCTCGGCGATCGTTGAGTCCTGCATCCTGAGACCTGGTGAGCTGTTTTATTAATTTTGTCACGTAATCATTTGAAGTCCGAGTGCATGATGGCGAGGGTTGTCACAAGGACTGAGTCACCCTTGTGGGCTTAGTCCCAATTCTCCGGACTTTCAGGAAGAAGAGATATTACCTTTTATTTTTAATCAAAGTAAATCCAGGCGCCTCAGCAAATTTTTGTACCACTTGGTTGTGCGTGTACGATCACATGATTTCCCCCCCTTTTTTACTTAAATTTTTTTTTTGTCGTTCTATAGAATTTTGAGGAGTGGCTGGGACATATGTGTCCCACTGATACTACATGCTGGAATAATTAAGGTCTTATTGATATTTTAGGTAAGTGAGAAAAGAACAGCAAATATCTTACAAATCTTTACTTTTGTGTTACTATTTTGATTTAATAAATAAGGCTTTCAAACTCACTTCAAGGTCAATTTTTATCAAAAGAATGACAAAACAGGATTTCCTTACAACAATTGCCATGTAACTAATGTTTATCTTCTCCAATTAGTGAAAGTGGTGTCATTTATGAAAGTCACAGTACTAACATAGCTTCAACTTCACTTAGAGCCAAGGAAGCAATATTTAATGAGTTTTAGAATTAGTAAAATAACAATAGTGTTCATATTTTATGTAACGAGATGTATGTATGTCATATGTTAAAAGGGAAAAAAAAAATCTGTGGAAACGATTGTACCATTCTATGAGCATCATTTTATGTGTGTTGTTTATACTAAGTTTTTATTTATTTTCTTTGAGTGTCTTTCTATCCCATCAGTAGTTTAAGGCTTAAAATGTTATTAAATGTAAGAAATTATTTTAAAGAAATTTTACATATATATGTGTGTGTGTGTGTGTTTACTTATTATCTTATGTTTTTATAAATTATTTTTTCACAATTAACAGTATAATAAACAGTAAACACAGACAGTAATGTTTACCCTCCTTCAATTTGCAAGAAATATCGCTGTCTATAAAACTTTAAAGAAACATTTATTGAGTAATGTAAAATAATAATTATGAATGCTAAAACCAATAAATTTAATTATGTTCGAGCCTTCCAGATATGAATAATTACGTCTAAAATCCCTTTTTTTAACCATGTGTATTATATTAGATGGTGATATAATACACATGGTGATTACGGTTGAGCAGTGGTACAGATCATTTAATACGGACAAATGATAAACACTAAAAGGAATTTTTTTTTCTTCCAAGGAAATACCTCTCTGTCAATAAGTGTGTCATCAAAAACCTCATTCTTCTTCTTTATGGTACTACGTACAATGTCAGGAGTGTTTGCTGTGCGCAGGCAACGTTCCATGTCAACATCATCTCTTGAGCGCAGTCTCTCCTAAAAATTAAAGGACTATTTTAAAAAAGAAAAACATGGCAGATAAATTGGTTGGATTACAAAAATATTTTAAGTGAACAGAGTCTTAAGAAGACAGAAAATTTAAATGTATCATACCAGGGTCGTACCCAGAAAAAAATTTCGGGGAGAGTCCAAAAATTTCAAAAGAGGGCCCAAACAGCAAAAAAGGCAGAATTTTTCGCATCAAATAATAAAGACTTCATTATTATTATTTTGTTAAGAAAATTCTAAATTTCAGAGGGAGTAGACCCCCTGGGTATGACCTTTTATCATACTAAAAATAATAGTAAATGTAGGAAAACATTTATACCTCATAAAAGGTATATATTAAAAATCTTTTTCCTTGAAGAGCAAAACATGGCCAAGGACAGTGTGCTGTGTTTAAAAGGGGGAAAGAGATAATAGGAAGTTCTGAAAACTAGAAGACTAAGTATTGAAATGGTAGGATATTTTTCTTTTCCCTTTTAAAATAGTATCTTTTCATGTATCTGGTCACAAGGGGAGATTTAGTAAGATTTAATGACAGTTCCCTACTATGTGCTGTTACCTGTAAGTTGTGACAAAAAGGTAATTAAAAAGGAAACACAAAAGAGTGCTATTACTTTTAGTTTCTGTCACATGTGTCTTTTGTAAAAAAAAAAAAAAAGAGTTTACAAAAGGAGAAAAAAAAATGTTTCTGTGAAAGCTCGGTGACCCATCTCGAAAGCTTTGCAGCCCAAATTTGGGTCATGACCAGTGATGAGGTAGGGGTAAATATTTTTTGGGTATTCACACAAGGCCAGGATAAATACCCCAAAACTGGGTATTTTGGTGAGAGAGGTAATTGAAGGTCGAATAGATAATTAATTTTTTCTCTCAAACTAAATGCTGGTTCTCTCAAACTAGTTGCTTTGGCAAAGGGAAGTGAGAAATCCCAATAAAGAATTATTCCCTCAGGTCACCCTTAGTGATAGTAATACAATTATAAAATAAAAATTCATTGACAGAACCACAAAAAGTAAACACCAAGTCTGTGAATTAAACCCAGACAGAACCACTGCAAAGACTTTGACCAGACTCAAAACAAAATACCATAGACGAATGAAAATCCAGAGAGATGGCATCAGAACTTACTAGAGCTGCAGGCGCTGTCCTGACAATGAATTGAACCCTGTATATACCTTTGCCTGTCCTGCCATTCTGGCCAAATTACAATCAATAACCATCAATCCCCATGCTGACCTACATGGGTATATCTGCCTCAATATCATTAAGCCTGTGTGGACCATCTTTGGCCCCTTTAGGCCCTATCATAGATGTTACAACAACAAATGCTGGGAATTGACTCTGTAGTGTGGTAGAATGGTTCTTTAGCACTACATAACCTAGGTGACATTCGATTATACCTAAAATGACAGTTTATTTTTTCCTCAAAATGGGACATTTACTAAATTCCCTAATGTTTAGGTAGCATTTTACCCCAAAACACGACATCTACTCTTTATTAGGCAATCGTATTGCATTCAAGAAAAAAAAAAATAGATATTGATTATAAAACATGAAAGAAATTCTCAGCATGATTTCAGAAAATTTACTTTAATAAATAATATGGCTTTATGAACTGAAACTTCCAACTGCATTATATTGCTCATCTATAATATTGTTGCGAGGAGGTAGCAATAACTAGATGAAAGGAGAACTCAATTCGAGATAACGTAATTTATTGGCAGACTGCTAACAGCTACACTTGGCTGTGAACTCCCTACAACTGGCGGGAGCTCAGCTTTTATACAATTATCGAATATTCGAGAAACAAATAATTTGCATATTAAAGAAACATGTAGAATAATCTAGAATTAATACGAAGAATAATTTAAAACAACTATTTACAGGAACATGGCAAAATGGCTCCGGCCGGTTCCGAACCTGGGACCTCTCGCTTCGAAGCCCAGTGCTGTACCTCTGAGCCACCGGGACCGGGAGAGATGCGGCATTGCCCCCTCTTGAAGAACAGCATCCCGCTGTTTATGAGACTTGCATTTGTGTTCTTGTTCTTGATCGCGTCATGGGTCCAGTACAAGTTTGGCCAGGTGGCGGATTTTTAGCGCTGAATATTCTTCCTTCAGGATTTCCATCGCTCGGAAGGGGGAGGTCGTCCACCAACTGGATTTGCTCATCGGGGTCATAATAAGGC
Source organism: Cheiracanthium punctorium (assembly GCA_038373885.1). Classification (NCBI taxonomy): domain Eukaryota; kingdom Metazoa; phylum Arthropoda; class Arachnida; order Araneae; family Cheiracanthiidae; genus Cheiracanthium; species Cheiracanthium punctorium. Next base: position 59,160 of record JAWZYV010016263.1, read on the forward strand.
TTCATACGGACTACATGTACAACGTCTTTTGTCTTTCGGAGTCTAGATGTGGGATCAAAGTCTTGCACTTCATATGTAACATCTGACAGGCGTCGTAGGACTTGATAGGGACCAAAGTATCTTTTAAGCAACTTCTCCGAAAGGCCTACTTTCTGCACAGGTATGAAAATCCAAACGAGGTCTCCCGGCTGATAATACACGATCCGATGTTTAGAGTCATAACGCTTTCGCTCTCTCTCTCTTGGGCTTCCCTAGTGCGTAATCTCGCCAGCTGCCTAGCTTCTTCGGCTCTCGATACCAATTCGATAGTGTAGTCGGCTTGGGTTTCTTGAGGGAAGAACGGTAACATCGTATTGAGCGTCGTGTCAGCTTCACGTCCGTGAATCAAGTAGAACAGTGTAAACCAGGTTGTGTCTTGTTTGGCTGTGTTATATGCAAAAGTAACGAAGGGCAAAATTTTGTCCCAATCCTTTTGCTCTACATCCATGTACATAGACAACACGTCTGCTAACGTCTTGTTAAAGCATTCTGTGAGCCCATTTGTTTGAGGATGGTAAGCTGTCGTCATCCTATGGGCAACATTGCAGAGGTGATTAAGCTCAGAAATCAGTTTCAATTGGAATACCTGCCCTCTGTCTGCGATAAGGATCCTTGGTGATTCATGCTTTAATATGACATCTTCTAGGAAAAACTTAGCCACTTCTGGGGCTTCAGCAGTAGGCAGTGTTTTCGTAATTGCAAAACACGTCAAGTAGTCGGTGCAGACAATTATCCATTTATTTCCTCTTATCGATTTTGGGAATCTTCCCAGCAAATCTATTCCAACCCGATGGAATGGTGCTAATGCCGGAGGGATAGGTACTAACTGCCCTGCGGGTTGTAGAGGAATGGCTTTTCTCCTTTGGCAGTCTCGGCAGTGCATTACATATCGACAAACAGTGCGATAGAGACCAGGCCAATAAAAACGTTTTCTCAGTCTGTCGTACATTCTGGCAACACCCAAGTGTCCGGCGGTTGGTGCATCATCAAAATATCGCAGTATGTCTTGGCGTAGATGTTTTGGTACAAACGGCAACCATAATCTTCTGTCCGGATCGAAGTTCTTTTTATACAGAATCCCATCAACCAAATCGTAATGCGTATTAATTGGTTCGGCTCTTTCTTTGGACGAAATTATTTTTCTGAGGTCAGGGTCCTTTCGTTGCTCAGCTGCGATATCAGTCAGCGAATGCAGAACGTTTACCTTGTCCGAACGTTTAATATTTTCCTCCACTGGGTTGCGAGAAAGGCTGTCGGCATCTTGATGCTTCTTGCCACTCTTGTATATGGAGATGTCGTACTCCTGGAGACGTAACGCCCACCTACTTAGCCTCCCTGAAGGGTCTCTAAGGCTAACTAACCAGCATAGGGAATGGTGATCTGTGACAACCGTGAATGGCTTTCCAAAAAGGTATGGTCGAAATTTGTGTACGGCCCACACAACGGCAAGACATTCCCTTTCGGTAGTGGAATATTTCCTCTATGCTTTCGTAAGTGTCCGTGAGGCATAAGCAATTACTTTCTCCTGGTTGTTTTGCTCTTGGACGAGGACCGAGCCGATGCCATAGCCACTAGCATCTGTGTGTAATGCCGTGGGAGCTCTCTCATCATACAGTCCTAGGACAGGATCAGAGGTTAGAGCCTTCTTTAATCTGAGAAAAGCATTAGCTTGTTCAGGGCCCCAACAAAATTTTGAGTCTCCCTTAAGCAGTTCTTGAAGTGCTTGAGCCTTATAACAAAAATTTTTGATGAAACGTCGGTAGTATGAGCAGAGCCCTAGAAAACTCCTGACGTCGTGTAAATTCTTCGGCGTCGGAAAAAAGCTTACGGCCTTCAACTTATCTGGATCAGGGCGAACACCGTTTTCTGATACAAGGTGGCCTGAAATTTTTATTTCTCGGGCGGCAAAGACGCATTTTTTCATATTTAGAGTAAGTCCATATTTATGGATGCAGTTCAGGACTATATGCAACTGCTTAAGATGTTCTTCAAAAGTTTCCGAGAAAACTATGATGTCATCTAAGTAACAGAGACACATCGTCCACTTCAAATGTCACAGCAAATTGTCCATCATTCTTTCAAATGTGGCAGGGGTGTTGCATAAGCCAAACGACATTACTTTGAATTCGTAGAGTCCTTTGGAGGTAACAAATGCCGTCTTTTCTCAATCGGCTTCATCTACTTCGATTTGCCAGTATCCGGTTCGGAGATCCATGGAAGAGAAATACTTAGCGCCCCTCAAGCAATCCAGCACGTCATCTATGCGCGGTAGAGGATATACATCCTTTTTTGTGATCTGATTCAAGCGGCGGTAATCTACGCAGAAGCACCAGCTTCCATCTTTCTTTTTCACCAGAACAACAGGAGATGACCAAGGGCTCTCAGATGGTTGAATTATGCCACAATCTAGCATTTTATTTACCTCTTCTTGTATTATGCAACGCTCGGCCGGTGACATTCGATATGCTCTCTGGCTGATTGCGGCATGGCCGTCAGTATTTAATCGATGCTTAATAGTTAAGTTCTGTGTTTTCGACTTCCCAGATGATTCAAACACTTCTGAAAATTTTTGAAGTAACCCAATAATTTTCCCTCTTTGCTCCAGGGTGAGGTTAGGGGCTAATATGCTTGAGTAATCTTCGAGGATACCACTTTGTTCTGTCTGGATTATCGTATTAAGTTCAGTGGTTATTACCGAATTCACTTGGTTTGCGTCCACAGTTTCTGCAGTGCCCACAAACATACCCCCTGGGAATAATTTGGGCGGTGGCTTGTCCATTTGTAACCCATAGTTCTCCGATTCCATCCTTTAATGACATGATGGTTGCAGGTACCACAACTTCCTTCCCCAAGGGAAGCAGTTTATTTCCGTCCACCATTACGTCTCCGTTGTGATCTCTGTTGTGACTGACGACAGATATTTTGGCAGCCGATCGTGCAGGTATTACGGTATCGTCCTTAGCGCAAAGTTTCAAAAATGGAGGATCGGGGCTTTCACATGGAACGTCTTCGAACGTCAGTTCAAACTTACCACAGTCTATGATGGCTTGTGATGCTTCCAGAAAATCCCAACCCAAAATTATGTCGTGGCTACAATTTGGCAACACTGTAAATTCAAACGGCTGGATTCGTCCGTTGATCTCAAGACGAAGCACGCATTTTCCAAGCGGCTGCACATAATTTCCGTTGGCCACTTTTAAAATCAATTTTTCCTTGGTTGGAAACATGGGTTTCCTAATATGGCGTCTATAATTTTCCGAAATTACAGAAGCGGATGCCCCAGAGTCCACAAGAGCATGTCCTACCTGATTGTCGACCATAACCTCAAAATGATTTCCGGACATCTTCGCAGCAGTCGGAGTATTTTCGTCGGCATCTGCGGCCTCACCTCCAATTGAGGTCGCGGTTTTCAGTTTTCCTCAATTCGTCGGCTGGGGGAAATGCTGGAATGTCTATAAGGTGACAGTGATCTGTACCGGCGTGTCGATGATCTCCCTCGAGAGGGGCTTGGCGAGGTGGTTGTAGTAGTTTGTCAGCTGTAGTTGCCGGGATCCATCAGTTCAATTTCGGATTTAGCGGTATTCCTTCGGTTCTGTCTGCTAGCTTCAAAGATAGCACGTCGGTCTCTGCAGTAGCGAACGACGTGTCCTGGGCGGCCACAGTGGAAGCAGACGGGCTGATTGTCCGTGGTCCACCATACGCCAGTTCTTCTTGGTTCGGGTTCGGCTACGGTCCTTGTCGGTTTACTGCTCTAGGGAATCGTTGTGGTCGTCTGGTTTTCAAGCTCACTTCAGTCCACGGCTGTTTCACTTGCGTAATAGGTGATAGAGCGTCTTGTACCTCTTCTCGGACAATAGCTTCGATGGATTGAAATCGTGGCTCGTTGATTGACAACAGGGCTCGTTGGACTTCTTCTCGAACTATCTGGCGAATGAGGGTTGCTAGGTCAGTTTCTTCTCCTATAGAGGACATTGGGATAACATTCGGAAGCCGATCGAATTTCTTTCGGTTAACTCATCTTTCTTTCATTTCTTCGATGTACTGACACCATTTTATTAAGTCCTCGGTCTTTTTCAGTTCTTTAGTTAAAAGAGATAAATCCTTGGCGATTCCCTTCATGAGGTGGGCAACTTTGTCCTCTTCCAGCATTTGAGGATTTGTCTCATCACAAAGCCTCAGAACGCTCTGGATGTATGACTGTACGTGTTCACCGGATTTTTGGGCTCGAGCTTTTAACTCCTCTTCGGCTCTTTTTCTTGTTTGTCTGCTGTCTCCAAATGCTTTAGGCAATTCTTCCTTAAATTTTTCCCAACTTGTTAACAGGGCCTCATTATTTTCAAACCACATGAGGGCTGTGCCTTCCAGGAAAAAATAGACATTTGCTAGACAGAAGAGATCGTCCCATTTGTTGAATTTAGCCACACGGTCATATTCTTTCAGCCACTTGTTGGGGGTCTTGTCCATCACCCCAGAATATAGAAGGGTTTCTGAACGGTTGCACTAGATGAGTCGCAATTACAGGCTTAGTTTCGTCGACCTGGGGCATTTTTACTTTTTTCGAAGGTGGCGTGAACAGTCCGTATTCAGGTTTTATTCCTTGCAACTGATTACTTCTCCGGGGGGCTGTATTCGATTCCAGGGTATCGGATGTACCCGGCGTCTCCACCAAACTGTCGCGAGGAGGTAGCAATAACTAGATGAAAGGAGAACTCAATTCAAGATAACGTAATTTATTGACAGACTGCTAACAGCTACACTTGGCTGTGAACTCCCTACAACTGGCGGGAGCTCAGCTTTTATACAATTATCGAATATTCGAGAAACAAATAATTTGCATATTAAAGAAACATGTAGAATAATCTAGAATTAATACGAAGAATAATTTAAAACAACTATTTACAGGAACATGGCAAAATGGCTCCGGCCGGTTCCGAACCTGGGACCTCTTGCTTCGAAGCCCAGTGCTGTACCTCTGAGCCACCGGGACTCGTGAGAGATGAGGCAATATATTCATAAAGATCCTTTCTACTTAATTAAGGACTACAAAAGATTTTTTAATTAAAAAAGATACTAGGCACTACCATCAAATGCTCTTTTGGAGTTTTTAAAAATTGTTGCTCTTTCAAAAAATTTGGAAATTTCAGCACTGCTTTGGAAAACAGGACAGGCTACCTAAAAGCAGGACTTTCCCATTCAAACCGAGACTAATGGTCAAATTAGTTATACACTATGATTGAGTCCAGCAGCATAGCCAGGGGTGGCTCATGGGGCAGCAACCACCCCCTGAAATAAGTAAACGTATTTAGAGAAAAATTACATAGTTGCGGTTAAATTCAAAACTTCCTCTGGAGAAATTTGAGGTTCAGCAATGGACCAAGGCACTTTTTTTTCTAAATAATGTTTTTCCAACTGCAAAGTTTTAAACTTGATTTATAAATTAAAAAATATATACAATTATTTTATATACAAACACTTTTAGGCAAAATAAAAGGAGTCCACCCCATCCTGAAAAAAGATATTTATAAGTTATAATGGATACCAGTTTTTAAGTTTTCAGCCACCCCTGATAAAAATTCTTGCCTGCGCTACTGATTGAGTCTAGCATGACATATGAAATGCTAAACATATGCCCATATCACTCTCATTAAGTTCAATCTTCAATTCAGACAACAGTATTGTTTTCCACAATGGTTGGGTGAAAAGTCTAGTGCGATATGCATATTCAACATTAGCAACTTTTTCCAGGGAGTATGGGAAAAGTTGGGTATTTTGTTCGACTTCCTCAACTTTTGCGACAGACCAATAACAGGCAAGCAAATGGAAAGGCTGTGGTGTGACATCACAGATTCACTCTTTCCCTTTTCCGGTCAAACCAGTTATGTGAAATAGTGGAATGAAACAGTTGTGTTAATTGGAGACTGAATGTAAAGATAAAAGGTGTGATATCTATATTAAAGAGGAAGTTCTCTTTTTGGAGATGAAATTGATGACAAAAGTATCTCTTACCTTTCAAATCTGATAAAACTTTTGAAACGCAAGGTTAAAAATGAAGAGAGGCAAGAACTGATTTACAGAAATGGGGATGCAGAGCAAAAGTTTCAGTGAGGAGGACCCCCTGACAAGAACTTCCTTATACCCCATACAATGCAACTTTCATATCACACCTTACAAAAAGGGATGTTGTAAGAGCATAGAAATGATTATTTATTCAAGATGAAAAGTGAAATGCAATAGTTGGAAAGTGCAATATATGAAGTGCACATACCACTCCATAAGCCATGTGTAAATGATAAGATTACGCTGAATGATTGACTGAGACTATATCATTCAGCTAAAAAAGGTGTTGATGTAATGCTAGAGTTATGATATGGTAATAGAGCAGTGGTTCCCAACCTGTTTTAAATCGCGACCCCTTTTACATTTTTCAAAAAGTTCGCGACCCCCCCCCCTCTTCCATCCATCATGTTTGACCAATAAGACAAAAAAAAAAAAAAAAAAAATGAATAATGAAAAAAATATATCTTGGGATTTAAATATGATTATCTTTTTATTCCGAACTGATTATTATTAGGATGACAGGTTGTATTTGGCTGACAAGTTATGCTATCCTTGGCTGAATATTGGTCAAAGCTAACCGCATCTTGGACATCTAATTTATTACTGGCTTTTGTCTTAATCTACAAAAGAGTTTTAAATTCAACTTATAACCACACACATAAGTGGATGCAAATCGCACTAACATTTGAAGCGAAAGCTTAAAGTGATGCATAGCACTACCAATTTTGAATTAAAGATTTTTCTTGGTATAAATCATGTGCTGAGGAGTCATTTTGCAAAATCAAAAATTCGTACTGCGCTTTATCAGGAAGATCGGCGACATCTAAAGATGTGTGAAGTGGATTTCGCACTAGTGCCGCTTCTTGTTCATTGTAAGCTTTGGGATATATCTTTGAATTTCAGATTTAAGAGCTTCAAGGTGGTTAATAATTTCTCACCTTGACCTTAAATTAACTGCAATTTCTATTTCCGATAATTCTGCCTTAGTGCACACGTTTTCAAAATTGGTTAACACGCCTAGATACACTTTACGACGTCAGTTTTTGTAGATTTGATACACGCACCCTAATGAGAAAAAGGAATGTTACTTTACAAAGAGAAAGGGGAGAATTGAACTGAACTGAAGCTCGATGTTAATGGAGCGCCTTAGCATAATGCTTTATCTCCAGTTGGTAGTAGAAATTTTGTGGTACTTTATCTTGAGGATGGGAAAAGGGAGAAAGCATGTCTCATTTTGCCATTCATTACCTGCAACCCAGCAAACACACAACTGCCCGCAAAATGACGGCCGGGTACCCGTCGTGCTGGCGAAGTGCCGTATAACGGAAGCAAGGTAGATTGCCATCGTCTGGAAGTCACTGGAGTACCAGTGCCTGAAAAGTGCATATGCGCCGGTACATAACTAGTAACGGCGAACTGCCATGTGTCTATGACATGCACAAAAAAGTTAACGGCGTGGTACTGCTTAAAATGTACCGGGCAAGCACTATTGGGCAGTAATGGGCTTGTATATATTTTAGTGTTGCCATAAAATTTCGTTATTTTAATTAAATAATATTGTTTCACATTCATATGGTGTAGAAGTGTTATAGGGGATATAAGTTCCGGGCACCCAAAGGCAGGGTCACTGCAAAGATTTTTTTTTTTTTTTTTTTGAGGGGGGGGGGGATGTAAGGGGAGAAGTTCATATTGTGCCTTCAAATATTTTAGTACTAAAAACTAAATAATACGAACGAGTTCAGTATGCTATAAAAACGTTTACTACACAGACAGTGGAACCTCCACTCTGTATATGACAGTATATAACCCCCACTTTGTACAGAATAATGAATTTTAATCTTAACATTTTTATAATTTATATTAATTTTTTACAATTTTGCTAAACTTTTCCTGAAAAACATATTTGGAGACTTTTTTCTACGTTAACCCCCTTTTAAAATCTACCGAATTAGGGTGCAGAAATATGTTAGAGAGTATTACACGAAGACCAGTCAGGGTTTTGCATGAGAGCTCAGCTCCTGTAGTCTTAGAGAATTTTAGATTAAATTAAAAATTTTAACAGCCTACATAATTGCTTCTATTGACATTTATTATTAAATTAAATATAGCAGTGGTAAAACAAAAGATTACTTAATTTTTAAATATAAATTAGGTAATTAATGCTCAAATTTACAATAAAACAAATTAGAGCTCTTGCAGCTATTTTGTTAGAAATTCAGCAAGCAATGAACCAGTATTTCCATATTTCTTTCAATCTGTTTTGCTTTTTGTGGTTTATGACTGCAGCTTTGCTAATTCTTATTCTGTACATTAAAAAGAATTTCTTTTGCAGCTGCTCTCTTTGGGCGAGGCTGTTAATTTTTGCTTGTTCAGACGTCTCCCAGAGATGTCATGATCGAGTTGTTCTTCCCGGACACGTTTTGGTAACCCTTTTAAATTTCTGCGCCTAATTGTTTTTGTTTACTAAATTAAATACATTGATTTATTCTTAACCGCTGTGGTTGCGTTCGCCTATTTTTATATATTGGCATATTTTTGTTAGCGCTGCACTGCCAAGTTTGTAAGTTAAGGCTTTTTGTTTCACTCCGTGAGAACATCACTTTAGCTCCAGTTCTTATTTTTGGTAGGTTGCATAAAATCGGCAGTCTTGATGTTTCATTTCGTTTTGCAAATCTTGAAACGTTGAGCGGGAAGCCAGTTATGAAATATGCTTTTTAGGATACAGTTTTTCCAGACTTTCGAGAAGGTTATTGTAAGATATCTCTGTTAGGAGCAATAATAATAAGATTTGCTTCTGCAGTGATATCTTGCTGGTTATGGATACAGAAAGTGGAAGTTTTACATTTCATTGGATTTTACAGTAGATTTCATTGGATTTTACATTTTTTACACAGTCTGGAAAATATTACAGGTAAATTTTTACTTTTACTGTTTTTATGTACACACGGTATCCACCGGTGAATTTAGCAACTAAATTAAAGATTAGGCGACTTTTTCAACCAAAAAACGCATTTTCATACTATTTTCAAGTTTTGGCTACTTGTACCCATACTCCAGGCGACTCATTTGAAAATCTGGTGTTGGTTTTTGTCAACTCTCTCTTTTTTTTAAAGCTGCTACTGAGCTTTCAGCAAACATTCTAATCTGTTTTTTAATCGTGCTATAAAAATAAATGTATTATATGTTCTGTTATATATATATGAAGTTTTTAAATTTATCATTTTATTCAATCCTTCTTAAATGAAGCTAAATTAAGCATGTTTATTTCTTAACTACAAAATCATTCAAAAATGTTACTATTTTGGGAACTAAAATTGAGAAAATAGCTACTAAACTGGTGACTTTTTTTAAGTCGGTGATGTTACTAATGATACTTATTTTAGTGTATAAAAGTACTTTCCTCCATAAAATTTGAATCATGCAGTATACAACAGATATAGATACAGAAAATTTCTTTTCAGAATAGCTAAGATTTAAAAAATAATTTGATCTAAACAAAATGTACAATTAAGCAAAATGTTACCCTAAAATTATGTGTGTAATCATAGTACAATTTTATTTATTATTACTTCCTGTAAGATTTTGATTAGTACACACACACACACACACACAAACACAAACACACACACACACACACACACACACACACACACACACACACACACACACACACACACACACACACACACACACACACACACACACACATATATATATATATATATCAACCATAAAGTATTATAACTCGTTTATAAAATCTCTAACTCTGAAATATTGAAATTAAACTGTTTATAAATGATTTTATGTTGGTTCTGAAATGTGTTAACGCCTCTCTCACAAAAAAAAAATCTTGTGACTGCAAATTTGTAAGAAAATTGCAGTTTATGAAAACTGCACACAATTCACTAATGATAGGCGCACATAATTTTGCAAACGATTGACCAACAGATTTTGCTGTTTTTTTATCTTTCAAAATGTTACCCTTAAGGATTTTTTTTTTTTTTTTTTTTTTTTTTTTGGCGGGGTGGGGGTGGGGGTTGATGAATAAGCCTCTTACCCCCCATCCGCCACTGGCTCGTATTTTAGTTATGGCAACATTACTGTAAATAGGCACTAATCCGGTACCGTGCCATTAGATTGTAGTCACTGTTAAGGTACCAAGCCAGTGCCTTTATTTTTAATAATAGCCGGCACCCGGCCGTTTCATTTTGGGCATTATAAACTTAATGGGCCAGTGCCTTTATTGTGAGTAACGGCTGGCACATGCAGTATGCCAGTAGAGTGCCGTTGCCTTCCCAGGCTTCTGGCAAGGTACTTCTCGGGCGACCACTTTTGGTACGATTCAGTTACTTTTTGCAGTGCCGGGCCGGTGCTGGACGAAGGCACTGGCAAGGTACTCCGCCAGCAGGTGTGTGCTTGCTGGGAAAATCAGTCTGCAGCGACCCCCGAGAAAAGGCATGGCGACCCACTTGGAGGTCGCGACCCCCCAGTTAGGAACCACTGTAATAGAGCAATTATAAATTTTCATAAAATTAGTTTCTCTGTTTGTTATTTGAAACTAAAATATTCTAAAGGATAATTTGGAGGGACCCCCCTTTTTGACAGGGGCTCGAGCAGTTGCTCCTAAGGTCCTGCTACACTCAGTTCCTGAAGAGAGGTTGAAATTGGTAAGAAGCAATTTGGACAGTGCTGACTTATAAGTCAAGTGTAGGATAAAACTAGAAACTTTAAAAATAAATTTCCATTAAAAGGTTCTCTAAATCCTAGTTAAAAACACCCTTCATTCATAAAAATACCTAAAACTAGTATTTTCAGCACAGTGTTTCTTGGCAAAAAGCTTCTTGATGGGAAGAAGAATTAGCAGTTCAAACCGTATGATGGCCAGGAAACAGTGTGAAAGTGCTGGTTTTAGGTATATCTTTAATGGGTGAAGTTTTTTTTTTTTTAAACGGTTTTTATCTTCCATACTTCTTATTTCTATTATAGGTTCTCTAAATGCTGCCTTTTTTGTAGTTGTGCACATCCAAGTAAAAAAATGCAAGCACATATGTTGTTGATTTCAGAGAAAATTAAAAAAATTTAAGTTATAAAATCTTGTATGAAAAGTTTAGTTCCAAGGACTTGACATTCTAGATTTAGACTGTTTTTAGCTATATTTTATGATATAACACACATTTTGGAAAGAATAGAAAAAAAAAAAAACCCTCAACATGGCAAGTGGGATTTAAAAAAATATTTTGGGAAATCTTAAAAGTAATGTGTCTTGTACTGCAACATAAAAACAGAAAAAAAGCATTTAGCTGTGATGTTACCATGAAATGCTGCGAAAACTGCGGATCCAACATGTACTGGTAACCACTGACAGTGTAGTGCCTTCGTTTGTTCCTTTTCATTGATGGTCTCTTCACCTGAAACACTGACTTGTCACTGGCAGAAGACTGATTGCTACCAAACAGACGTTCACGTGCTGACTGGGACTTCTGCAACAGAGAGCCGAATAGCATATGTATTATATAAAAGCACTATCAAGATATCATGTTAGATAAATCAAATTTGTAATTTTCAATCTGAAAAAAAAAAAAAAAAAAAAAAAGAATTTTTATAAAGAAACACCATCATAGTTGCTAAACAAAGAGATTTTAATTACTGCAAAACTATTTAGAGCTTTGCACTGATACATACACAAGAATAAAAAATGTGACAGATGCATATTATAAAAATATTCAAGTTGACTTCTAAAGTCTCCTATGCCCAAGAAGTTTAATTTTTCAGAGCCTGAATTTTAAGCTGGAATCTACTAACTGCTTTGAAATCGGGTTTTGCAATTTATTTTGCGCAAATCAGAGTTGGATGGTAATTCTTATCTAATAATTTTTACCATGGTTCTAATCTTCTTTGGAAAAAAAAAAAAAAAAAAAAAAAAAAAATTCATGATTTTTAATATTAATTAATATATATATATATTAGGGTGATTCATAAAAGACCCCCAAAAAATTTTTTCCCTTTTTTTTAACTCTCAACCCCTAAAAATGGTCTATTCCACTAGAAAACATACCAGTATTTTTTTAAAAATTTTTAATTGATATTTAAGGGTCGCTACCGAATTTTGAAATATGAGAAATGAAGCAAAAACTATAAATTTTTAAATAAATAATTTTATTACAATCAGAATACAGTTTTATGAATGAAAATACTAAATAACAGTGTTGAAAACTCGAAGTAGAAAGAAAGAAAAAATGTTATATAAAATTTGACTTATTGACGTTGGGGTTTTTCTGTCTATAATTCTTAACTAACAACATCAAGTACTGCTTCTGCTCCTCATCGTTTGTATGTAATTTGTTGTATTCTTCCATCAAAGCAACACCTCGTTCAGCTATATCATTAACGACTCTCATGTTTTGTACAATTTCTTTAGCTGACCTGTAGCTTTCTTCTTCTTCCCACAGCTCAGGATCTTTTTGTATGAACTCGCATGAAATACCAGTCGTGTTGAAAAATTTCATTGTATTTGATGTAACGAAATCTTCGATATTTTGATTTTTGATTGCATCATACCTCAAAGATGCCTTTTTAGAACTGTTTTCCGAACTTTCGTTATTCAGTGCTAAAATCATTCTGCGTTTTGTTTCATTAGAAATTCGCTTATCAAAAAAAGCTAGAGCAACCAGTTCTTCAGAAAGATACCAAAGATGACCCAACATTTTTTTCCCGGCGACTTTGGCTAAAACGGTATCATGTTTTTCGAACTCAACTATGTCCTTCAAAATCTTCAGGTCATTTTCAGGTGCCATATAAGCCACTGGCGCTGTAAACCAGTATTTTGCATAGACAAGTACAACAAATATGCAGATATCCGTAATGGCCCTAGCTTCTTTAATTGTGATCTTAAGCTGGTGCTTAAATAGAAACATTTTCAATGAATATACAGCTTTCGCCATCCAACGTGCACGATGCATTCCAGAAGGGGCTTTGAATGAGATACCGCTTTTAGGAATCCCTCCTAAAAAGATAATGATTAAATGAAGGAGCTCCCTGTAATCGTCACGAGGCTGAAATTGTTGTAGTTGATTCTGAGCAAAAGTAATTATATCGGTCGCAGCAGTTTGAACGCAATTCCAAGTAGATGGTTCAAAAATTGCAGTTTTGAAGTCTTCCTGATTTATTTTTGTCCAACGGCTCTTAAATTTTTTGAAAATTATAATTTCAGGACCGCTGGATGGTCCAATAGCTGATACTACGACAGCTTCCAGTACGATTTCTAAGATGTGATGCCGACAAGGGAGCCAAATCAATTCTTTTTGCATTTTTTGTTCCAAAAGAATACAGGCTCCGTTTATTCGCCCAGTATTAGATGCCGTTGTGTCGAAGCACATACATCTTATTTTATCACGTAAGTTCCACGATGAAATTGTCTCGAAAATAGCAGACGCCATGGTTTCTCCTTTGCCATCTGGAAGCTTAGCAACGACCAAGAGCTGGTCCACTCCTTTTCCAGATACCAAGATTGGTAGACGATCTACTTCATGCCCTGTTATGTCCTCGAGCATTTTTCCATCCCAGTGCACAATTAGTGTAGTTTGGGGTTGGAAATCAGATTTTATTGATTCAGCAAGCTGCAATCTATTATTCATTCTTTGGCGACGTATAGAGGAATAGCTTACGTTGTATTCTGATACATTACAGCCTAGACTTTTGAGTGTAGATGTCAAAATAACAGTTGCTTTCCGGTCGCTCAATTTAGCGACATCGAGACTAGTTGCTAAATTAGAATCTAGGATTGTTTTTCGACCTCGTTTCCTTGGTATCGAAAAATCTTTGCTTGAAGAAGGTCCTGGCTTCGGAGAATTAGGACGACTTTGACTCATGTCACTATCACTCCTGTCCTCTGTAGAAGAAGTAGCTGAAGATGACAATAAATCGTATTTCTCAGTTAGTCTATTTATTGCTTCTTTTTCTTTTTCTTTCATTTTTTCCGACTTAACTTCTTTTTCTAATTGTTTAGCAAGTTTTCTAGCATACTGTTTATCAATCTTACCGATTCGTCCAAGACGGTTCATTTTTCTTTGGTTCAAAAGAAATTGCTTATCTTCGTCAATATTCATTATATTTAGAGCATTAGAGTGAGCTATATCAAACAGAACATTTAAATTTGATTGCCACTTGTTTTCTTTTTCTTTGATTGTTGCTGAACGCTTTGCCTTATTTTCTTTATTTTTTTTTAAATTCTGCCATTCTTTGAAATATTTGAGTATTTTTGTGATAACATGTTGCTTTTCCTTGGTGGGAATACTTGCTTTTTCCCATATAGCCATCACACCACCAGCAGTTAATGACGCTGATTCTCTATTTACTTTTTTCATTACATTTTTATAGTGAAAAAATAAACTCATTACTTCTTGCACTGAGGGTAATCTTGTTTGCACTAATTCTGAGCAAGTGTGTCCGATCAACCATATTTCATCTCTTTTTCTTGTTTTTATAACATCTGAAGCCATTATATGAATAATATTACAACACTAAGCAAAAAAAAAAAAAAAAACGAAAGTAAGTCGCATTCACGAGCGAACACAACCACTTTGGATTTCAATGATTTTATCTCTGGGTAAGAAGGAGGATTGTTTATGTTGTAAATATCAGTCCAGCTAACTAAAGCTGGGGAATGTCATAAGCATAAAAATGTTTTTTTTTATTTTTTCTCCCCCCCCCTCTTGCAGTGGGAGGTGCTCAATTTATTGGTACTTGCTTGATATAGGGGTGGCCGGAAGTAAAGAAGAGAAGGAAACGCGTAGACCCAAAAGGGCGTTATTGGAGTTAATTTTTAAACTTTGAGAGTTGGTAGCGACCCCTAAATATCAATAAAAAATTCTGAAATTAATAACCAATTCATATTTTAGTAGATAGAATGATATTATGGGTTGAGAGTCAAAAAAATAAAAACTTGAATTTTATGAATCACCCTAATATATATATATATATATATATATATATATATATATATATATATATATATATTTTTTTTTTTTTTTTTGATTACTTTGACCATTTTTGAAAATTTATCTCACAATTTTTTTCACTTTCCAAGGCATGGAAGTTTTCCAGGTATCTAATTCTACTATTTCCATATAACAGTATTTACCTAATGTAGTTTCTAATTAGATAAATAAAAGATATTATGTGACAATAATGGTCCCATTACCATAAAATCCTGATTATAAGCCTCTACTTCTGCAAATTCAAAATCAGTTAAATTAGGGGGATGGCCTTATAATTGACACCACTCCTCCACTCTCCGGCGATGACATCCCAGCTGCCATTCATGGCAATGTCCCAATTCTTAGCAGTGACTATCATGGGAATGCATTTGTCCAATAATTGGGGTGGGGGTAGAGAGGGCTTTTAGTTGGGATTTTACGGTATTTGAGTTGGGATATGGGCACTCATTTAATTTTAGCGTAATCGCTGTCATTTGCAAAAATACATTTTAAAAAAATTTTCATTTCACAATTAACATACCTGATTTTTATAATTCATTTAAATATGGAAAATAGTGTTTAAATTTTATAGCTTCTATAATCTCAATGTACATTAGTTTCCTAATTTTTACTTAAAGCAAAAGGAAAAGAACAATCATAAGGACACTTTTAGTTTTATTCGACTTAAAAACAAACATTTACAATTATTAATTAACACACAATGTAATTTGTACTAATGTTAGTACATTTTACCAATCTATGTCCTTGAAGACCCTTGACATTCTATTACAAAATTGCTATGCTAGCAGCTTTCTGTGTAAACCAAGTCATTTGAATGCAATTTATTTTCTTCAATTTTTTTTTTTTTTAGCAGTATACGATTCCAATGTCTCATTATCAAGTCATCAGAAGATATACCTGGTGTCTTATTACATTAAAAAAATCAATTTACATGCTATCTGTTTTATCCCCTTGATATGAGAACACAATTTACTGCACCCCCCCCCCCCCGAAAGAAAAGAAAAGAAAAGAAAAGAAAAGAATATTCAGGTCTTACTCCTCTTTATGCTTATTTGGGGATGGGAAGAGTACTAATGGAATGTGAAACTCTATGGGAAAGCTCTTAATAAAAATATAAGCTAAAAAAGGAATACTTACTTATTAATTGACATCGACAGCTACAACCCTGAAGTTTGCACCCCATGGACTTTCAACCCTATCGTCAGACCAACTACAACCCCAACACGGGCGGCTGGTCATCTTTCAATGATGCCCAGTTTGGGGCTCAAAGAAATTCTCATTCTCTCAAAGAAAGGCTCATTCCAAAAGATCAGCTGTGCTGCCCCATCTGCCATACATTACATATATTTAACATTTTAGTGACTAGAAGAGTTTATTGTATTGATATGTCCCAAAAGTCTGATTATCTCCTATCCTTCGATTTTTACCACATTTTTGCAGGGTTTTACCAGTAAAAAGCCCCTGGCGCAAATCAACAACAAACAATTCAGAAAAAGGAATGCACTTTCAAAATCTAAAAATTTAAAACACAAGACAATTTTAATGAAATTTACAGTAGATTTTTCATATTCTTATCAATTGTCACTTGGTATATCATGTGAATACACTTAAACTTCTCGGGAGCGACCACCCTTCGTTTCTCAAAAAATCGGTCATTAAGAGAGGTGGTCACTCAAATAAGTATATAAACATTTGAACATTTGATAGCACACACGCACAAAAAAAAAAAAAGCTAAAAAAATCTTGTTTGTTATGAAATTGTATATTAATACATAAGTAATTATACAAACATATTTTTTAAATTTAAAATTTAATAATATATAGAAATTTTGAATTGTTTCACTCTTTTTTCTCCTTCCTAGAATACTTCTCTCTCTACTTTATTTATTACATCTGACAAAAGAGCATTTATCCTGACATTCTTCATGCATTATGAATTTACCATCATAAAAATCTATCTGCACTAAAATTTGTTTTTTGGGTTTCCCACAACCAAAAGCAACTGCTAACTTCCTCTTTAAAATTCCATTTACGTGTGACCTGACCACATCAATGCTCTGCTCCAACAGCAAAATTAATCATTTCTTAGACATGTCTTATCTCTAACCTACAAGATTAGTAGGTGATGTGTACATATTAGAGTGGATCGAATTTTTTTTTTTTTTTTTCGAAATCTTTATCTCCTGAGGTGTTAAAAGTTGTACATTGATATAAATAAGATATTTGTAAAATTTGAATGTTCTTCGAGAACGTCTTGGGGTTGCGCATCGAGCTTGAAATTTAGAAGTTTTTGAAAAATATGACTTTTAAAAAATCGACCAAAAAAAAATTCTTTTCCGAATTATTAAGCTCCCGAGGTTTTAGAAGTTGTATTTCATTATGAATAAGACGTATGCAAAATCTGAAGGGGTTGTGACAATTTCTAGGAATTGCACATTGAGCTTGAAATCTATAAATATCTGAAAAATTTGGGGTTTTTTGACAAAAATATGTAGAATGCAAAAATTATATTTTTAATGAATTAGTCCCTTTAAAAATAGCCAGTAACGTTCGCAGCTCTTCTCTAGTACAACCACAATCCTAACTACATTATCCAGGTCCCACCTCATTGATTTACCTGCAATCCGAGTCCTGCCCGTGCCAGCCCAAGCATCCAATTATTGGAGCATGCGTTTTAATGAATAATGTAAAGCCTAACTTCAAATCAAACTGTGGCCTTTTTTGTCAAGTATAATAATCTAGATCGTACGAAACCATCATCTGATAGATGGATAGACAACAAATTTCGGAGTGGCTGTTTGCTATGGTGTGAAGTTGCCAAATACAGCATTGCAGGA
This sequence comes from Cheiracanthium punctorium, assembly GCA_038373885.1. NCBI lineage: Eukaryota > Metazoa > Arthropoda > Arachnida > Araneae > Cheiracanthiidae > Cheiracanthium > Cheiracanthium punctorium. The sequence goes on from JAWZYV010016263.1 coordinate 77,089, forward strand.
TTTAGTTAGATTAGAGAACTGCATTTCTAGATTTCGAATGGCGCCTTTGTTATTTCCAGAATTCGATGATTCGCCACCACTGCCAGTGCACTTGAGGGTGCCAAGATCAATAGATTTCATGTCA
>JAWZYV010016264.1:0-70400 GCA_038373885.1 Cheiracanthium punctorium
CTTTCTCACACGTGTCACACGCATAACTTTTGTCTCCTGTGTGGGTACGAAGATGCCCATCGAGATTTCTCTTCTCAGAAAATGCTTTCTTACATATGTCGCACACATATGGTTTTTCTCCAGTGTGGGCACGAAGATGGCTCCTCAAATGCGATTTATCAGAGAACTCCTTTTGACATATGTTGCACACAAAAGGTTTCTCTCCAGTGTGTGTAAAAATATGTCGATTTAAAGTTGTCTTATGGGAGAATGCTTTCTTACATATGTCACACACATATGGTTTTTCTCCTGTATGTCTACGACAATGTGCAACCAAATTTGTCTTCTCAGAGAATCCTTTCTTACATACGTTGCACACATATGGTTTTTCTCCAGTGTGGGCACGAAGATGGCTCCTCAAATGCGATTTATCAGAGAACTCCTTTTGACATATGTTGCACACAAAAGGTTTCTCTCCAGTGTGTGTAAAAATATGTCGATTTAAAGTTGTCTTATGGGAGAATGCTTTCTTACATATGTCACACACATATGGTTTTTCTCCTGTATGTCTACGACAATGTGCAACCAAATTTGTCTTCTCAGAGAATCCTTTCTTACATATGTTGCACACATATGGTTTTTCTCCAGTGTGGGCACGAAGATGGCTCCTCAAATGCGATTTATCAGAGAACTCCTTTTGACATATGTTGCACACAAAAGGTTTCTCTCCAGTGTGTGTAAAAATATGTCGATTTAAAGTTGTCTTATGGGAGAATGCTTTCTTACATATGTCACACACATATGGTTTTTCTCCTGTATGTCTACGGCAATGTATAACCAAATTTGTCTTCTCAGAGAATCCTTTCTTACATATGTCACAGACATAAGGTTTCTCCCCAGCATGGGTTTGAAGATGTTTAGTCCAGGTTTGTTCAACAGGAAATGTTTCCTGAAAAATCTCACACACAAAAGGTTTTTCTTTTGAGCTCATGCACTGGTGTGTGGTGAAACTGAGTTGTGTAGGGAAAACTTTCCGACATACATTGCAATCCAAAGTCGTGTCTTCTGCATTAGAGGAAGAACCACCTTGCATATAATGGTCGGAGAATGTTTGTTGGCTAGCAGATTTTAGGCTGGCTTTTACATCCATGACAGTTACTGTAAATATGACTGAGAGTTTAACACCAAATTTAATAAGGAAATAGTCTGTTTCCTTACATTGTAGTCCTTTTGTTAATATGAATATCAAGAATTGATTCAGTATGGTCTTTCTACTCGAGCATTTTATATTCTGTATATTGGTTCATTTGCACTGATATCCGTCAATTGCTCATATGAAGATGCACGAACCAATGCAAAATTTTCTTGTTTCTAGTGCAGTTTCATGAGAACATTTTTGCTAAATAAAACAACAAATCTTGATGACACAACATTTGCTCTGCTTGTATGATATATTTGAGGCAGTTTTCCAATCAGAATTAAGCGGAAAAACTCGGTGTTTCAAAAGTATACTATGATGTGGTATGCTCTGTTTATTTGTCTTATCTGATAATAGAATTCATTGTTACCACATTGAAAAATGTGATATTTCTCGAACCACTTGGGAAACCTACAAAGAAAAAGATTATGAGTGCGGAAAAATTGTTACAATAAAAGTTTTCTGTATGAAAAAGCAACTCATTAAATAATTTGGTAACATTGTATTAGCTGAATGACAACTTTTTTAGTGGAAAAATCCTTTCCTGCAATTAGCAAGATTAATTGATAATATGATCGAAACGGAGATTTAAATATAGTTCTAACTCTTGGATTTCTATTATTATGATTTATTTTTAAGAGGACAGCCATTTATTTATTTAACCTCACTCAGAGCTAATATGATTCCTGCCCCCCACCCCACCCACAAAAAAGGATGGGTTTTCTTTTCCCCTACCCTAGGAAAAAATATTAAGAATGACCTTTTCTAGAGAAAATTTGTATGCCTATCATTTGAATTAAAATGAGGATTTTTTATCGATAAACAAAACATTAGTTTATTTTCTCATTCAGCACTAGTATAGTACTTTTTTAGTGTTAAAATTATTTCTAATAATCAGTTTATCTAAAAGCAATCCATGACTGGTTACTATTACTGATTTATATATATTTTCATATACAATTGATTATTGAAATTAATTACCATAAATTGAAATATATTTTTCTTCTATAATTGATTATTAAGATCAATTGGTTACTTTGAGTAGTATTTCGTACTGAGCAAAATTTTTTCGAAAATTCTGAACCCTCCTCCCAACTTTGGCTATTAAAACAGATAAAACCCCCAAAACCCCAGTAGATTTTTTTTTTCTTTCTGGAAAAAGGAAGTGCTGAATGAGAAAATAAACTAATGTTTTGTTTATCAATAAAAAATCCTCATTTTAATTCAAATGATCCCCTGACCTCTGTAGCTTTCAAGACAAAGTTATAAAAAAAATATTTGATAACAGAAAGATCAGTGCGAATTTTTAGAGGGGGCTCAGAACTTTCTACCGACGCATACTAATATACGTAAAAATTGTTTTGGTCTTCCTCAGTCAAAGCCTGTGGACAAACGGAGCAGAAGGAACTGAAAAAAGATGTCTGAATCTCTTTTCAGTTCTTTCTGCTCCGTTTGCCGAAGGGCTTTGACTGAGGAAGGCCAAAACAACTTTTGGCCGAAACGTACGTATCAACTTACCTGTAACACCTTATGTGTGTTTTTTACAAAGTTTTTTATTTACTTTATCGTTTAACACCAGTATTTTGAGTGTTTTTTCGTCTGTATAAAAATCTGACAAGCTTGAGTATTTCAATATGGGGATTTTTTTTTTTTTTTCATTTTTTAAAATTCGCTACACGCTTGTGTTACTTCCGAAACGCCAGTCTATTGAATGGGAGCATTTTTAGGATTCATTTAACAATCTGCCCAGAATATCTCATGCACTCAAAAAAAAAAAAAATAATTTTTTCTATTTTCTACTTTTCGAGGTGGCCACCCCCACCATGAAAGTTGGCAGATGAACATACCTTTGGTTCAAAGACACGTTGGGACATCTGAATTATCAATATCTGACGTGCTCAAGTATTTCCATGTCATTTTTTTTTCTTTTTTGTTGCTTTTCGTAACATCTTTGTAAGTCTGTAGAAGCTACCCCCACCACTCAAAGGGGCGCATTATATAACCGTTTATTCTTCTTAGTCTGAACTACAAAATCTAATAGGTCCTCACGACGCTCCAGTAAATCCCCATTTAGCATCATGGGCTCCCCTACTAAAAGGTACAGTTGATGGTTTAGACTCAAAAATTACATTTTGAAACAGTTTTTCTGTAAAAAAAATAGCGTTTAAAGGATGGTAGCATTTTTGTACTATGGATATAAGAGGGCTATGGGGGAACAGATTTTTGAACAAAACACTGCGGGCAAATAAATGTGGTGTCCCCGATTCTGAAACAAAAATCTGAGAATCTTTTAAAATTCAAGGGTTTTTTGTTTTTTTTAATTAGCTTCGATTTATTCAACTAAAGCACTATTAACAGTCACAAAACGAAGGATGCATGCTTCATATTTAAAAAATTCTGAAGAAATAATCAGTATAATCACAGAAGCAGAATTATATTCAGTGTTCTGCAACATAACTTTGAACAGTTGCAAATGTTCTGCACGCATTTTTTCCCAAGTCTGACAAATCACGGTAAAATGCAAATTAGGTATAAAAATTGTACAAAAAGTGAAGAGAGAAAGCATAGTATTAAGGGCAAGTCACTTTAATTACTCTGCAGAACATATCATTTCATACATTCTTTCATTTAAAAGATGAAATGTTCTGCAAACATTGTGATCGTTCTGCGACGTACGTTGCACATTTAACCACTTTCTGCTTCCAGGAGTATAGTTAACATTTTGTTGCTGTTTTACATTTTGGGGACAAAATGAGAAAAAAAGCTTTAATTCTTTACTTACATGTGGGTAATGCCATATAAAAAATGTTTGAAAGATAGGGAGAGGAAAGACTAAAAAATTCTCGTCAGTTTTCATAAAATTTCACATTTTAATTTGTATATGACCCACGTACAAAAAAGATACTAATTAGCAGAATGTGTCCTATACACTAATGAGGTGATGTACAAGATTTAACATCATAAAACGTTTCAGAGATTTTTTTGGTAGCCGGGACTATATCTGATTTTTTTGGTAGCAGGGACTATATCTGATTCTTCTGAATGTAGCTAAACAAAAGATTTTTCCCTGTGTGTGTAACATGATGATTTAAACTTGTCTTCTGAGAGAATGGTTTCTCACATACGTCACACATACAAGGTTTCTCTCCTATGGGTCAAAGAAGATGTCGATTTAAGCAATCTTCTCAGGCAATGGTTTCTGTGTCACATACAACATAAGGGTTTTCTCCTATGTGGGTATGAAGATGATCGTTCAAATTTGCCCTCTGGGTGAATGCTTTCTTACATAGGTCACAGACAAAATGTTTTTCTGTGACCTTTTATCTTTTATCACAGACAAAATGTTTTTCTCCTGTGTGTATACGGAGATGGTGATTTAAAGTCACCTTTTGGCGGAATGCTTTCTGACATATGTCACATGCATAAGGTTTTTCTCCTGTGTGAGTACGAAGATGTCTATTTAAAGTCACCTTTTGATGGAATGCTTTCTGACATATGTCACATGCATAAGGTTTTTCTCCTGTGTGAGTACGAAGATGTCTATTTAAAGTCACCTTTTGATGGAATGCTTTCTGACATATGTCACATGCATGAGGTTTTTCTCCTGTGTGAGTACGAAGATGTCCATTTAAAGTCACCTTTCTATGGAATGCTTTCTGACATATGTCACATGCATAAGGTTTTTCTCCTGTGTGAGTACGAAGATGTCTATTCAAATTTGTCTTCTCAGAAAATGATTTCTTACATATGTTGCACACAAAAGGTTTTTCTCCTGTGTGAGTACGTAGATGTCTATTAAAACTTGTCTTATCAGAAAATGGTTTCTTACATATTATACACAGAAAAGGTTTCTCTCCAGTGTGTGTTAAAAGATGTCGATTTAAAGTTGTCTTATCAAAGAATGTTTTCTTACATATGTCACACGCATAACTTTTTTCTCCTGTATGCCTACGACAATGTATAATCAAACCTGTCTTCCGAGAGAATCCTTTGTTACATATATCACAGACATAAGGTTTCTCCTCTGAGTGGGTTTGAAGATGTTTAATCCAGGTTTGTTTAACAGGAAATGTTTTCTGCAAAATGTCGCACGCAAAAGTTTTCTCTTTCGAAATCATGCAATGGTGGGTGGTGAAACTGAGTTGTGTATGGAAAACTTTTTGACATGTCTTGCTATCCAAAGTCGTGTCTTCTGCATTAGAGGAAGAACCACCTTGCATATAATGGTCAGAAAATATTTGTTGGCTAGCAGATTTTAGGCTGGCTTTTACATCCATGACAGTTACTGAAAATATGACTGAGAGTTTAACACCAAATTTAATAAGGAAATAGTCCGTTTCCTTACATGCAATCTTTTTGTTAATATGAATATCAAGAATTGGCTCAGTATTTTCTTTCTACGCAAGCATTTTATGCTTTGTAGATAGGTTCATTTGCAATGATATCAGAAAATTGCCAAACGATATGAAGATGTAGAAAACAATGTAAAACTTTCTTTTCTCTAGTGCAGTTTCACGAAATTGTTTTTGCTAAATAAAACAACGAATATTGATGATGCAACATTTGCTCTACTTGTATAATATATTTGAGGCAGTTTTCCATCAGAAATAAGCAGAAAAACTCAGTTTTTCAAAAGTATACTATGATGTGGTAAGACTTCCCCGCTGTTTCTTTGCATTATCTGAAAGAATTCACTGTTATCACTTTGAAAATTGCGATATTTCTCGCACCAGTAGGAAACCTACAAAGGAAATGATTATGAGTACAGAAAAAATGTTACAATAAAAGTTTTCTGTATGAAAAAGCAACTCATTAAATAACTTGGTAACATTGTATTAGCCGATTGACAACTTTTGGGGGGAAAAAATCCTTTCCTCCAATTAGCAAGATTAATTGATAATATAATAAAAACGGAGATTTAATTATAGTTTTCTACTCATGCATTTTTTTCCAATTGTTTTTATTTATCTTTAAATAGACAGCCATTTATTTATTTAACCCCACTTACTGCAAATGATTCCCCCAGCCCACCCACAAAAATAGGATGCGTTTTCTTTTCCCCCTACCCTAAGAAAAAAAAATTAAGAATGACGTTTTCTAGAGAAAATTTGTATTCCTATCATTTGAATTAAAATGAGGATTTTTTATTGATAAACAAAACATTAGTTTAAGTTCTCATTCAGCACGAGTATAGTACTTTTTTAATGTTAAAATTATTTCTAATGATCAGTTTATCTAAAAGTAATCCATGACTGGTTATTATTACTGATTTATATATATTTTCATATACAATTGATTATTGAAATTAATTACCATAAATTGAAATGTATTTTTCTTCTATAATTGATTATTAAGATCAATTAGTTGCTTTGAGAAGTATTTTGTACTGAGCAAAATTTTTTTGAAAATTCTGAACCCTCCTCCCAACTTTTGCTATTAAAAACCCAGATAAAACCCCAGTAGATTGTTTTTTTGTTGTTCTTGTTTTTTCTTTCTGGAAAAAAGGCATTTAACAACCGTGACCTCTTTAGCTTCGAAGACAAAGTTATAAAAAAATATTTGATAGCAGAAAGATCAATGCGAATTTTTTGAGGGGGCTCAGAACTTTCTAGCGAAGCATAACAAAGAATCATGATGCAATCTATTACTAACGTACCCATGTGTACAACTAAACTTAATTCCCGCTCACACCGCCATCTTACAGGCAAATTTCGTTTAGCTCTTTCGGTAGATTATCGTCCTATATCCAAGTCTGCGCTACTAATATGCACACACCTATAAAATGAAAAAAATGTATGGAGATTAAAGATATCAGTTTAGAATGCTTAGTACTAAAGTTCGGAGCATTCGATCCATTGAGAGAGAGTGACCCATCTGAGGAATTTATCAGGAACCTCGACAATGTAGTTATGCAACTGCTTGGAAGAGGACTCAAGGAGGTTGATTTCTTTAATGCTTCGTACAGACAATATTCTCTTTTGTAAGTTTTCCCTGACTTTCCCGACCAAAATTCATTTCCCTGACCTTCCAGGTCCGTAGAAACCCTGATAATGTATTGGAATTATTTTGGGTGCTCCTGTAAAAGAACCATTAATGATACAGACACTACTCTAGATGGAGACCTTTATCTTGTAATCCTTAATAACATGTATCAATTTTGTTTCATTTCAAATAGCCAAATATCTCAAAAATATGCTTTAACCCTTTAACGTGCAGTGATCAAGCTCTGGGAATACCAAACTCTGACGTTCTGGCTCTTGCCAGTCACTTAGAATAGATTTGATTTCTATAAAAATAGTTGCGGGTGACATAGCTCCACGAGAATCCTTTACTTTTTAGCACATCATTTCCCGAAAAAAATGGTCACGATTATTTTTAACAGCACTGACATCTGCTGAAAAATAGAAGAATGCGAGAACAGCTGGATAGATTACCCAATGCTGAAAAAAGAGCAGCCATTGCCATCGCTCGACTTAACTACCAGCAACATGACGGACGATCGAAACGTTCATCGCGTGCCACAGATCTAGAGACCCTTTTTTGATGCAGCTGGCACAGCCAGCTGTCGTTAAAAAAGGGGTCTCTAGATCTGTGGCATGCGATGAACGTTTCGATCGTCCGCCATCTTGCTGGTAGTTAAGTGGAGTGATGGCAACGGCTGCTGTTTTTCAGCATTGGGAAAGGGTTGCGCCTCAAAGGGTTAAAGGATGACTGCCGATAGAGCATAATGCATTAGAAATCTTTTGAGCTGTCCTGTAGAAGAGCTATAAAAGCTACATGCGCCATTTTCAATAGGATCCATGGTATAGTACATAGAAATGACATACATAAATTTTGTAGCAATTGAAGCCAACTTACATGAGTTAGAGCACTGAAGGATGGACAGACAAATGAAATCATAAACACACTTCAACCTTGTTGGAAAGTGTTAAAAACACTAACAGTAGACAACATTCTGTTTACATTAATTTGATTTGCTCATTAGAATACTGTGCTGTACAGTTATTCTGAAATTTCGGATTTAGGTCATTTGAGTATGTTTTGTGCATAAATCCGCTAACACAGAAGAAATGTTATGAGTAACTATTGGCAGAAAAATTTAAAAATTCATTATAAAATGAGTGTGAAATAACAGTGTTGTTGAGCCTCTCCATACCCCCTTGTCACGAAATGTCACATTTCGTTAAAACCCTTCCCCCTTCGAGTGTTACGATGGACAATCCCATAAGATGACATTTGCTTCATAGAACACATTGTTTAGGTGAATGAGATTTTTTTCATAGAGATTAGCCCTTTCCAAAATCATTTACATTGCTTTAAAGTAACATTTTGCTTAATGATACATACTGTCAAGGTCAAGAATAAGCTTTTCTTAAAAAATACATAGTTCTCAGCAAAAAAATTGCATTGCTTTAAATACAGTAACATTTTGCTTAATGGTACATACTGTTAATGTCGAGAATAAGCTTTTCTTGAAAAATATATAGTTCCCACCAAAAAAATTTGCATTGCTTTAAATGCAGTAACATTTTGCTTAATAGTACATACTGTTAACCCTCCAAGCGTTTGCAACGTAAAATCCCATCCACTTCATTTCAGTTTTCACTGCAATGCATCCATAATTTTAATTATTTATAACACTGAGATATCTTAACATGTTTTGATATTAAAGCTTATGTATATTTTTGGAGCCTATTTTTAAATAATTATAAATCTTCCTATTAAAATTTTATTTTTTAAATATTTTATAAGGTGTATGAAAATTTTACTGTGAAAACAACTTTACATTATTTGCCCATTTTCAAAATGCTCAGAGGGTTTTAAGGTCCAGAATAAGCTTTTCTTAAAAAATATATAGTTCCCATAGTAGGGGGGGGGGTTCCCAACCTCAACACAGACCTCCTATACACTGACCACTCACATGAGAATGATCATCATTATAAGTACCAATTATTTTCTGTACAAGTTAGTAGATTCTTGATAAATTTTAATAATAACTACCTATTTGTGTGACACAGTTTAATTTTTTTTTCTCTCCAATTTCAGTTCATACTACTGAAAACCTTCAGTTAAAACCAGTGTTGGAATAAACCTGGAATTAAAAAAAAAGGGGGGGGGGTTGGTTTAAACCATGTTTTTTGGTTTTTTTTATTTTTTTTAAATCATTTTATAATTACATGTACACATATTTATAAATAAAATTATTTGTAAAATGTTCAAATAATAATATTCTTTGTTCTTTCTGAAAATAATTAGAATAAAGTAAATAAGCAATTTTTGCTATATTCATGTGAACATTGAAATCATTCAATTATAATATTTATTTAGAGATACTATTTTTTAAACTTAATATATATAATATAATACTTATTATATATTTTAAGTTTAATAGTAATTGTTTACTACATTTCACATGGAATATTTCTTATCAATAATAATGGTGATAAGTTGTTCAAAATGATATTTATATGTTTTAAAAATAAGTTGTTAAAACACAAAACCTCGATTTTAGAAACAAATTAAAAATCCAGCCTATAATTTAAGTTTAATTAATAATTTTTAATAATGATAAAACATGAAAGTATCTATTTGATTGATATAAAAACTTATAGTTGATACTTATAAGGATCATTTTAAAATACATCAGAACTGTAACTCAATTGCAGTTACAAAGTACATAAAAACTTATTTCAATTTATTTTTGTAAATTTGCAAAATTTTTAAAGTTACTGAAATTGAAATCTGATGGTATGAAAAATGACATACAAATTTCGATAATCAAGTTTTTAAAATGTTCCTTTGTTATATTATAAATTTATTCATGTTTTAGTATTAACCCATTAATGCCCAGTGTCCTATTTTTAAGACGGTCGCAAAAAGTGCAAGTCACTAAACTATTCAGGCATTAATTTTTCCTATTTTCATTTCTCATAAAAAATGTGATTTCCACAAAATACTCAGCAACACAACAAAGTAAAATGGCAATATTTCATTGGTTTATCAACATTTTTTTTTAAATGCATTATTCATGCCCCACAAATGTGGGAAATTTATTCCTTCTGGCATCAACATGAATTGGAGAATCTGCTGAAAAAAGTCGAGTGCTAATGGGTTAATGCATATGTATATATTTACATATGCATTAACCCATAACAAAACTTTAATCAATATTCGTACTTGGCTATGATTTGATATTTGAATGACTACAATAAATAATTTTAAAATTATGCCTAACTAGATCATTTTGGCAACTAGGTAAAATCATACAAGCCGTTGCGCACCCCATGTAAACACGGCGACAGTCGCTGGAGCTTGGCAGTGAATAAGCAACCTAGTTGTACAACTAAGGTAAACTGGGCAAACACTGGCCCGTTTTCAACTCAAAAAAAAACATCAGTGGATTCAACAACCTAGTTGTACACCTCATATAAAGTCAGTATGATTAGACTAGCACATAAATAGCACTTACGATAACATAAAAACATCGAATATCAATTTAAAATTCACATTGAAAACCTTAAACATTGCAAAGATTTGTTAGAAAAAAGCACTTACCTTTATTTTTTTAAACTAACCGCTCAGAAATGTCTAACACCCACCGGCTTATAACATAACACCAGCATGCTTTCTTTTATTTACTTTTATAGTGACACTGCATTTCGAACAAATACACACACCGGCCGATAATGTAAAACCAACATGCTTTCTTTTATTTAGCTTTATCTTCACACCCTATTTCTAACCAACACATGCACACATTCTTTTCAGACAATAACATAACACATTTCATTCCCTTCCATCCATAACATGAAACAATTTGAAATTCCCAAACTGACAATATACAGGGTTTTTTTTAATGGTTGCCAGCCTAAACAACCATCGGCAGGGTACTTCACTCCCGCTGAACATCGCCCACGATGGCGCCAGAACCAAAGCCAAATCAAACATATAAACACACATCAAAATGTAAACAGCACCGCATACGGAATATAGTCCATTTGATGTTATACACATAGTTAGATAAAAGAAAAAACTATCTGCGCACATAATCCAAAACTATCTGCAAACTCATCATACTTCGTGATAGCTAAATACATGGTGTGTATATGAACACGTGTGTATGCATATGCGCACACATCTATGCAATGTGCTTCGGCTATAGTGACTTAAAAAAGATATTTCTTTTAGGTAACTATCCATAAAAATAAAAAAAAACTTAGAATTACCGGAAAACTATCTGCAAGACCTTTGAATGTATCCGCGCCCGGCGTGCCCGCGTGCGTCTACATTATCTGACTAGGGTTATACAGTAGAAGATCTTTATAATGCAAACCTCGAAACGCAAGGTTTTGCATTACATAGAATTTTGTGTTATATGGATCATTCACTTATATCATTAAACTTCCCTAGTAAACATATTAAAATATAGCTGGAACACATTAATATAATGCTTAAAACTTTTTTAAAAATACAAACACTACTTTAAAAAACAAAAACAAAATGGAATTTATTTATTTACAGAAAAAATAAATAAATTGAAATTACCAAAAGCATTAAAGTTTATTTGTTAAACAATATATTAATTTTGATTTGTTTTAGAATTTGCAATCTCTCAACAAATAACTTTTCTTGCAGCCTTTGAACAGGTAATAATTTTATTTTGGTTACGCAGTCTTGTGTTTCTAGGAATTTAAAATATTGATCTCTTATGGAAATTTCTTCAGATTCTCAAAGTTTTTCAACTTTCTCTCCAGCATTTGATTCTGTTTCAGAATTGTTTTCCTCTTGTTTTGAAACAGAGGAAATTATTTCAGCACTGGTCAAATGATTAACAATTTGTGACTTATCATCCATTACCAAATATTCAACCCCCCCCCCCCAACTTTGTTTAGAAAACCATTCATTTTAAAACCTTTCTTCTTGCCAAACTTAAAGAAACATGGCTATTTTTACTTTAGAATATGCTATGTGCATTCCCCACCCACACACACACACATAAAAAAAAAAACCTTTTGGTGATGCTGTGCGTATGATTTAGGAAGCCAAGTAACGGCATACGATTTAATATAAAACAAATCATTGTTTTTAATTTACAAAGAGAAATATAACTAACTAAATAAACATCTACTTGGGAAGTCAATGGTAGAGGAGGGAGAAAGAGAGTGGTTCGGTAGTGGAGGGAAAAAGGGAGGGTTCTTTTAAAGTAAACATTTCTTCCTCTTCGAGCGGCCGGCCAGCTGTTATGCTGATAATGCATAATGCATGCATGGGAGAATAATTGTTTATTTTAAGCTTGGCATGTTGTGGGATTTATCTGATGTCTCAAAATTAATTCCCTAGGAAAGCAATTAAAAAAAAAAAAAGCAGATTGTAGAAATTTCTTAATTGTGCTTTTCTCTGTTCACATCCGCAGTGTTAATGTGGTTTATTGAGAATTGCGGTTTATAGAATTGCGGTTTATAGAATTGCGGTATATCGATCTTCTACTGTATAAGAATTTGAAAACACATTACTTATGATTTCATGAGGGGGGGGAAAAGTTAGATATAAATCGGTTTCCAATCCATTAAAGGCTGTTAAAGAGCTTTCAAAGAAAATACCCATATTTATTTAGTTTTGTACACACACACACACTTTTAATTGCAGTATCAGAAGCTTCTTGTGAAAGTTGTGGATCGGTCATTGAGAAAGTGAGCATAATGCGATCAAGATCTACAGATGGCAATGATGAACAAGTTGTTGGAACTGTTGATCAGAGAGTGTTTATATTTCTTTATGGCCCTCCATCTGGTTAAACAGGAACCAGAAAATTTTTGAAAGCTGCATTCATTTCCATGTTTGGAGTCTCTTATTACAAACACGTTGCTAAAGTCAGTACGAGCAAAATTATCTCTTCTCTTGTAATATCAAGAATAATGAATAATGCTAGCTGTTTACCTTGTTTCATGTAGTTAAAGATGCTATAGTTTTTGGCCTGATAATTAAACTATAATTCATATTTCTTGCTTTTTATGCAATTTCAACTAAGAATGCCACAAAGAGTTTTGCTGTGTAACTATTACATTCTATCCAGAAAAAGAGTTATTTTTGTAACTCTGTCCTACTCAATAGATTGTTGCAGTAAAATTTTACAAAACCTACCAGAAATGTTTTTCTTAAGAATATCTATTTACATAAAGTTTTTCTCTTTATCCAAGTCAATCAATCAAGACAACTGAAACAGATTGTTATGTTTTATTCTCAATTGATTATATATATTAAATTTCTATTAGTTTGATCATGTCTAACTGATTAACTAACATTAAATAAATGCAAGCTTCTGATAAAATATGCTCACTGAATCCTACAACCTTTTGATCCATTATTGTGAAATTATGCTGCAGATTATTTTCAGTGCCTAAAAAGCCGTCGCATATTGGCAGAAAAAGTTCTGCTTCTGGGATCGCAAGACCGGTATTAATTTTGGTGAGTATAGGACTTAGTTTTTTTTACAGGACTACAAAAAAGACTTCTTTTATGGCCAATGGATTCTTGGAAGTGCACTAATGCCTATAGGGTGCATTCGATTGAGCTCAAACTGGGTATGTATATTATAGGTCACTGCCTCACATACTGCATAAATTTTTGCGAGTGTATGCCCTACTATTTTTTACTGGGCCACAAAAGTGTATTCTTATACATTGCGGCCTATACACTCAAATCATTTTAAGAGCACTAGTGCCTGAACACTAGATACGATTCAGTTGAATGAAATTCATTTTTACGCTTGGCAAATATCAAATGTTCGGAAAGTCCAGTGGAGTCAGTCTAGATTTTAAATCTTATTTACATACAAAATGTCACAACTAACAAAGAAAACATCAACATAGTAAAGCTGCAAAACTTACCCAAATTACAGGCTCTTGTCGAAACAAATCGTGTTACAGCTAATAGCAATTTTAAAAACGTTCTTTAACAGACTAAGTAGTTACAAATTATGTAATATGACACGCAGCGATGAAATATTGTCCATTTTCTTTATTTTTTATCACGATACCGGTAAGAGTCACTGTAAATGTGAATAAAGAACAAAACAAAAAGTTACCTTGCACTTGTTTCTTAAAACAGATGTTAACACACCCATGGCTAACTGGGATCTTCCCCGGCTATCGAAACGGGGCGAAAAATCCAAATACGTGGTAGTTTGCATTTTTTCCGTCGTGGCGCTGGTGTTATGCCCGCCACAGAGCGATTTAAAGGGCCACTCATACAAATGGGCATTAAAACTGTCAAAAATGCTTGATTAAAAAAAAAAAAATTATATTTTTTTTGTTTAAACAGAATGTATCTTTATAAATATTTTGAAACTTTCGTTCATCCATGCACATATGGAAAAAAATTTAAGAAATTGTTAGTTAGTTAATGCTTTTTTAGGAGCTTCTTCTACGTTAATAAAATAATAATAAATAAATATATTAATTTATGTTTTATTTGAATCTTCAAAAGAATGTAATACTTTTTAAAGACTTGTTTTTCGTAACTACTACATATTTTAATATATTAATACAGCATTCTCCCTATACGTAAAAAACACACATAAAATGTAACTTATGATACGTTGCGATCGTTTCGACCAAAAAATTCTTTCGTTCTTCATCATACAAAGCCCGAGACGCAGGGGCGTAGACAGAGGGGGCTGCTGCCCCTCTCGAAATGGGACCCTCTACTTAGCTTGCAATTTGATATTTAGCTTACAATTGAACTTTAGCTTTAATTTTAATACCCAGCCCACCCCGAAATAAAATCCTGGGTACGCCACTGCCGAGAAGAAGGGCTTTGTCTGATGAAAACCGAAAGAATTTTTTTTGTCGAAACGATCGTAACGCATTATAAGTTGCATTTTATGTGTGTTTTTTTCACAAAGTTTTGATTTATTTTATTCTCCCTATACTTCCGTGTATACGTATGTTCGTGCCAGTGGCGTATAGGGGGTCACAATCCCCCCCCCTCCAATGAGGAATTTTTTGCCATACAAAATGCATATTATTCACTCCCTTATCACACACACGTATACACAAATGTGAGTTGCAGAAGTCGTACCCCCACCCCTCCCCCCATGAAAAAATTCTGGCTACGCCACTGGTTCGTAATAAGAGGTTTTGGCTTAGTATATCCATGGCAAATGTAAATTTTAATATTTTGGTGTTTTAATGTATTATTTTAATAATCAAAGTAGGCGCAAGCAGGGGATCCAGGGGGGGTTGATGTGCCCCCTGTCAGGGAGCCAGTGACCCTCCTCCTTCGGGGACTCCTGATTCATTCGTCGGAGAATTTTTAAGATAAGAAACAATCCAATCTTTAGGCCAATTTTAATTTTGAAATATTTAAAATGAAAAACTACTTTTGTAGTACTTTCGCTTTTCAAAGATTCGTGAAATGATTCGTTTACATTTCAATCAGAAACAAAATGTTATGGGTGTCGGAAGTGGGGGATGTTCGCAGTGGCGTGGCGTAGGGGGGGGGTAGGCGCCAGACCCGGGCAGAAAATTTCTAGAGGCGGTATAACGCCTATGGTTGACTTATTTTAAAAAGAATAAAATGTCATGGAGTTTTGGGTGGCTCTCTCCAGATGAAACATGAATATGCCTTAGAACCCTTAAAATGTCCAAGCCCGACACATGCTTTCAAATTTATCTCCCCGACCAAGCCCTCCACCCTTCTTCTTAGATGTATTATTAAAACGAAACGAGAAAAATTCTCTATGCAAATTATTCAGGAGTTAAGTTAAATTGTTTAAAATTACTCTAACAGATTAAAAAATAATAAATAAAAATCATGAAATGTTTCTGGAGGATGGGCTCAGTTTTCTGAATAAACTATACTGCAATAAATAAATAAATAAGTAAGTAAATAAGACATTGAACATGGTAAATTGTGGAAGTGTTACGGTCCCACGTTCGGGCCTACCGCGCGGCTGTCGATCTAACAGTCTGTAGTTTTGTTCGGTTTCCTACAGATAGAATTTAATGTGTTATTCATACGGGATGTTCGCAGTGGCGTAGCGTAGGTGGGGCAGATGGGGCGCTCGCCCCGTGCAGAAAATTTTTGGAGGCGGCAAAATCCCTATCGTTGACTTATTTTAAAGAGATTAAAATGATATTTCTTATACATATATAATCATTTGACCTTGCAGCTGCGTTTCTGTTTTAAAATTATCTTCGCCTGTTAGATGTCTTGTAATTTTTTTTAAAGCCACGCTGGATATGCAAAGGGGGATTATCGTTTAGTTTTGTTCTGTAAACACGGGCTGCCTGATACAGATACTCTAAGCAAAGATAAGCACCGCATCGGGGTGACATTTCGAAAAGTGTTTTTATTTTTTATTTTTATTTTTTTGATAGTAAAAAGAGGCACCTTTCTTTCGTTTGCAGGGATGGCGCCAAGTACGTTTATAATAAAAACATTTGTGTGTGTGTGGTGGGTTTGGAAGGGTGCGGTGCCATATTTGGCATCATGAAGCTCGGGAGGAGAAACATCAACTTGTTATCCAACTTGGACCAACTACGCAGTATGAGAATTGCCGACGAAACTGCGGCTACCATTGATTGCGCCATCTATTGACGGTAGCGGAAAACAACATCGCGGGCGATTTAATGCTTCTCTAATTGGGATTTATTCATTTATGCTGAAATTTCATGAAGTATACACTAACATTTGAATAAATAAATATGATAATTAAAATGCATATATAATAATTTTGTTTTTATATTACTTAGTTACAACGATGTAACATCAGTTTGAAAATTTATTAAATTAATTAATAATTTAAATAAATTCTCTTTAAAACTGCATGCGAACGATGTAATAGATCAGTTTTTGACAAATATTTTTGGTAGCAATTCGCTAAAAATTAAAAAATATTCACTGCCTTCTTTCAGGCTATAAATTCCTCTTATATACCCGCTCTTCCACATTATATTTTATTTATTATTTATTTATTTTTTTTTTTTTTTTTTTTGTCTTTAGTCTTATAGTTGGTTAGTTAAACCAAAAAACCAAAACAAATATGGAAAGAGAAAAACATTTAACGCCGTTTTTCAGCACCACCAGAGCCTGATTATAACCAACAAGGGCCCCAGGAATTGATGAATTTGGGGGGGGGGGGGCTATGAAATTTGTTTTATTTTTCATAAAATTTTGATATAAAGAAGGATGTTTCAGAACAAGATTTGAAATTTGGGGGCCCTGGGCAAAGTCCCGATTTGCCCGTGCGATAATAAGGACCTGAGTACTACAAAAAATTACATAAAAATCAATGTCTTTTCAGTTTCAATATCATTTTTCAGTACTACAAAAAATTTCATAAAAAGCATAAAGGAAAAAAAAATATTAATTCAATACATACACGCATATTCAGTGATTGACTCTTTTGCAAGCTTTCACATATCAGAAAAAATCTAATATTTCTTTAATTTTGAAAAATTTTGAATTTAAAAAAAAAACAGACTTTGAATTGAAAATATTTGTTTCTGTATAAGTTTTCCAGACTTATGCCAAAAATATCTATTCATTTGTGTATCTCTTATATATTATAAAATCCCCTCCCCCACCCTAATTAAATTAATAAACAGAAAAATATTATTCATAAAACTGTTATTATTTTTTAAAAAAATGGACAATTTCAAAGTATTATACTGCTGTTTCAATTTGATTATTGGGCCAAATGCCAATTTTAAAGTGTTCATATTAGCATTATACTACTACTAACATGTACAAAAGGTTTTCTATTTACATAGTTTTACTTTTTATGTTATACATTTATAAGGGGCCATATTAAAGAAATATTATGGTGATGCTGTATTGATGCTGTTTGGAGCTTTAAATAACGTTAGATTTTTCTTTCCGAGCGATACATTTCTTTTTCTGGCTTCTGGATATCCACTGTCACATCCAGGTGCAAAGCAGTGACTCGCTCGACCCATATTCTATCAAAATAATTTATTTTATTAAAAAAATATAGCTCGTTCACAATCAAAACAACGCTAAATCCCTATTGGAGCAGTGCGCTGCGCCTCCTGCTGGTGAAAATGGATCCTGGTCCGTTTTCCCGCCTGATCGCCCATTCCCGATGATTCTCCTTAGAGCTTCATGTTTGGCATCTGCCCCAGTTGGGAGAAACTTAAGCTACGCCACTGAATGTTCGAGATACTAGATCCACGTAAGTTTTTGTTGCTGAGGTTATACAAATGCAGAAAAATTCCATTTTAGCGAGTTACTGTGACAAGCCTATGTCAACCAGGGCCGTTCCCTTTATTGGAAGCATTCCTCAGTATTGTCCTCTTACTGCTGCATTTCAAAACGTCATTAAAATCCATAATCCAATAAAAACATCCTTGCGCTTTGCTGTTCCTTTATTATTATGTTCACAACGAAAATATAAGTGTGTTTCTATCTAGTGGTGAACAGAATTTTGCATCTCTTTTCAAGCATTTAAGTAAGGTGGTTTTAAAGAAGTAAGGGAATAGGACTGTTTGTTTCAAAGACGCACAGGTTTGTGATTTGCTCTATGATGAAAAAAAAAAAACGAAAGAATAGGGGTTTACACTATATTTCCGAAGTTATATATTAATGACTATGTCATTTTATCTCTCATCCCCTTAATTGAAAAATGTGTCCCAAAAACGCGACATAATTTTACATATATTTAAATATTATTAGTTCACAACAGTTTTAATCTATTGTTACAATATTTCGTAAGCTGTAGAATATGCTTGACATGTATTTTTTACATATATTTAGTTCACAACAGCTTTAATCCATTGTTACAATATTCCGTAAGCTGTAGAATATGTATCACATGTATTTTTCTATAAATAGGTTACAAGTTACAAGCATAAAAATTTCAACATAGGGTTACCAGGCGAAATACACGAACGATGAGAGATAAAATGACATAGTCAATTAATATCGTTTTAATATGGCAATAATGAAACTAAAAAATTAGGGTGGTTCAGGGGGGTCTCCCCCTGACGAGGCTCCGAACAGCCGAATTTTATATATATATATATAATCCGTTAGAGTAACTGTTAAGGATTTAATTTACCACCTGAAAAATTAGCATACATAATTTTTCTCTTTTTATTTTAATATTATGTCTATGTTGAAAGAAGCTTAAAATAGAATTTTATGAAGCTTAAAATGGTCAATGCTTTGAAATTTATCTCCTCCCTCAACTCTAGAGGAGCCACTAAAATGTTTAATATTCCCTAGTAGCACAATTAGTCCAAAAGACGATTAAAACACGTTTTTTAACGTCAAAAAACGTGTTTCGTTCAAAAACGTTTAAAACAACGTAATTTGAACGTTTTTTGAACTAGTTGTGCTACTAGGGTTCATGTTGTTATGTGTATTAGAGCCAGGCCCAGATTAAGACTAGTGGACTGGCTGCCTTATTGGACGCCCTGGAGCTGGGAAAAACATGGGAGGAGCATTATTATTATTATTATTATTGTTAATCCGAACCAAAATGAATCTGTAGAGTACTGTCTCAACTTTTAAAAGAAATTTTCTGCATTATGTTGTAAAAATACTTTAACAAAAAGGATTTTTTTTTAAATTTAAAATGCTCCGTAACTTTTTTGTTCACTTTCGAAATGTAACACAAAAATTGGACATGCGTAATTTTGTTATGCTTTTACGTTGAATTTTTTAAATAGCTTTTTAAAAATCTTTGGAGTCCCCTAAGTCGAGAGGCCTGGAGCGGTCGCTCTAACTGCACCGTCCTTAATGTAGCCAAGATTAGAGTACGCTGACAGTTTTGTGCTTCTTTCCTGACTGATGCACCCAATTTAATTTTTAAAATTTTACACAGAGTTTTCAGTGACGGATTTCCATTAAGGCGTAATCAGTGGCAAGTCCAGAAAAGTTTCAAGGCAGGGGCGATATGTCGAATGAAGCATTTTTTAAAAACTTTTCTCTTGTCGCTTTTTTTAAAAACTATTTATTTTAATCTTGAACTCGTGTTTAACTTGTCCGGCCTTATCATTAGAAAAACCCAACGGAGAACAGAGCGATTGCACACTCGCAACACTGGACTCCGGCAGAGCATTCAGAGAACCATTCTGGGAAACAACATCGGTGAAAGAAGGCATGTCTTTTCTGTTGCGCCTGCACAGATTTTACATATTTTTGTGCAAAAATAAAATTTTAAATACGTTGATTGATTTTAATAAACTTTGTATTTTTAAGAATACTTACTAACAATAAGTGAAAGGTCCTTTTTAGTGATTTAACAAAAAACAAGTCCTTACGAAATTCTCATCCACAAGAACATTTATCCTCCTTTACTATCTTTCACGCTGATTTAAATAACATGGATTTTAATCAGTACATATTATAAAAATAAGTATGGCAGCCCTCCATACCATGTAACCCAAATTTTTTATTACAAAAATGATAAGACGCACCCGTATCAAACCACCAGGATTTATACTGCTGCTGGAGGGAAGCGCTACGAACATAAAGTAAATAAAAACCTTTGTAAAAAACACACATAAGATGTTATAGGTAAGAAAATACGTACATTTCGACCAAAAATTGTTTTGGCCTTCATCAGTCCAAGCCCTTCGTCAGTCCAAGCCCTTCGTCAGAAGGAACACAGGGAACTTAACTGGTAAACAATCACAATTCAGCCATCTCAAAATTCTTCAATCAATCTTACTCACAAATTACTTACACCGCTACATCTATTTTTTACTGATGAAATAAGGAGTTAGAAGCACTAAATAATGGTAGATAGTTGAAGTGCACGTCCAGGGTTCTGTACTCTCATGCAGCCTTTTCTAATAGTCTGGAGTTTTGGGCAGTTTTCCCCAGATGTAGCGTGAATATGCATTAGACCCTTAAAAGGTCCTTCGCCCGAGGCAATTCCACCCCTGCAAGATACCCAATGTGCAGGTCTGTCTTTAATACAAACTACATTACACTGAAATAATCTGGAATGAAATTGCCTTGAGGGGACTTGTTTACTGGCACGTACACCCTCCAAAAAAAGTATTCGAGCAAGAAAGAAATTTCCTATTTTAGATTTGCGAATAATAATAGAGTTTTTGAAAAATGCTAGAAATATGGAAATTAATATTTATACATAGCCTAATTCATATTCTATGATAAATAATTTTTAATATACAAAACCAACGTAGGAAATTTCTCTTTTGCTCGAATACTTTTTTTGGAGGGTGTACATCACTAAAATGAAAAATAAAAATCGTAACAAGACTATGCTCATGATATAGTAAAACTTAAAACAAACTGTCAGCAGAACTGGTAACTTATACACAGAACTCTTAACTAAAAGATTGGTGGTTAAAGCTTAAATTTGGCGACAGTCCTTTGGCAACTGACGATTTTGCTGACAAAAGTACTTATTTATAAAGGTGGGGGTGGTGGTGACACCCCACACACTATGGAACCCATAGCGGTCCTGCTCCTCCTGCAAACACTCCACGGCCCCCTAGGGGTGGGGACGTCACACCTACTGCGAAACGTTGTTTTAGTCCACATGTCGGTGTTGTTTTTGTGTAACCGTCCTCTGTTCATCACGGTCTCATGCTTGTGAGCCTTCTGTGTGGTCAAGTGGTAGTAATGTAAACGTCAGCATTGGCTTTACACTTTCTTCAGTGAAGCCAAGTACCAGGCAGCCTCTTGCGATGAAATCTCATCCTCCGTGTTGAGTAGCTTCAATACCTGTAGCATACCTGCCAACCTCCTTAAGCCAAAAACAGAAAGACTCGGGTTGAAAAAAGAGAAGATTTCACAAAAAATCAGAAGATAAAAATAAAATTAAAAAAATATTTTAAGAACAGAAGATTGTTTCCCCAGTGTATATCCCCATTTCTTATTACTTTTTTTATATTAGTATTGTAGAGAAATAAAAACAAAATTAAATAGTAATAGAAAAGAGCTTACCTGATTTTTTTTTATATAAAATGAAAAAAAGAGTATTTTCACAAAAATAAAACACAATTAAATAAATGTAAATTTGACTTTATTTTTAACCAAACTATGTTGAAAAATAAACAGATTAAGATTTTTTTAATCTCGTTCAAAGTAGCTTTTTCAGCTTTTACTAATAGTTCATTAGAAAAATTATTTTCAAGCTTTAGTTTTCAATACTAACAAATTTTCTAATGATGAATCACTGAGGGAAGAACAAAATGAAGTTATGTTAACTAGTAATGAAAGATTTGCTTACAAATGCTTTGACCTCACTCGTACTACAGCATTGTGCTGTTAGCTGTTGAAATGATTACCTTAATAAATTATTTTGAAATAGAATTATTAATTTACAATTTTTTCGCACAGTTTGTAATACAATTTAATATATCGACTAAAAATTAAAAAAAGACAGAAGATTTCATTTTCTGGCAGAAGACCAGAAGATAGCTTAAAAAACAGAAGTCTTCTGTCAAAACCAGAAGAGTTGGCAGATATGCTGTAGATATTCTTTCTCCAAGCGTTCATCTTGTAACTTGTGCTTTTACAGTACATCAGCTCATGATGTAGATGGCTAGTGCTACGATTTGACTTATTAACGTACTATTGAACTACTGTAAAAGCACTTATTTTCGCGAGCTGCAATTTACACGAAAATGAAGATATCGGTGATTTCGCGAGCTGAAAATTTCGTGAAATTTTATATGAACAGAACTGAAAGTTGAAAAATCCCGAAATTATCTATATACAGAACCTCTTAACAAATATTGTAAGTGAATGCTCTGCATTATTGTTTTATATCCAAGAAATAATCATATAGCATTCAAGAAACAGTTGTAAAAAAGAAAGTCGAGTTGTAAGAAAGTTGTCAAGAAAAATTTTGTGCAATAAATCACTAAATTTTGGTAAATGAAAAATTCTGATTTTTAAAAAATATTATTTGAGGCAGAAAAAAAAGTATTTAGCAAGGTTCCAATTTTTGCGATTGCGACGTGCTCACGAAAATAAGTGCTTTTATAGTACATACAAGCTGCACAGCTGTAGTCTGCAAGTATGAACTGAGAGTCGCTATTAAGAGTCCAGTGTTTTTGTGATCCATGGATTGAAAGTGTTGGTATAAATTTCTGTGAAGCATGTTTAAACATCAACACAGGCCAATGTAACATAGATCAGATTACTCCCAAGTACTGTGCAAGGCCCGATTATGAAAAACCGGGCCCTGGGGCAGAAGTCTGAAGGGGGAGCCCTGTATTTTGTTACTGTGTATGACAACTACTTTATGTATCTTTCATGTATATGCATATAAATCTATGTCACGACAAAATGTATCCAACATGAAATATACTAATATTAGATAAATAAGAATGTTTATGAACATTATAAACATTATGAAACATCAGCATTATGAAATAAGCTTTATTAAAAATGAAGACATAAAAAATACAAATAAAAGCCTGAATCTTTCATATTAATAATCATAATCAGCAAATTCCTGTTTATTTGTGCTCCCATTCTCGCTGGGTACCCACTAAAAAAACTTCAGTGGGCCTCGCAATTTCATGGTTCAGACTCTTTTCAGAGCAAAAAAAATAAGCACTTTTTAAGGACCCCCAAAATTTTATTAAGTAGGATCTATCCACAAATGATGTCACGCTTGGAGGAAAGGAGGGCTGTGAAATTGTGACGAGGGGGGAGGGGGGGGGACAAGATGTGTGACATTATACATTTACATTAAAATAAAAACATTTAAAATCAGAAAATTAAATTTGATTTCTAGCATTTAAATTTGATTTCTAGCATAGTGCTTTGTTTTTAAACTGTAAGTATATGTATATGTAATACAGCATGACATGTGCCAAGGGTGGTATGGTGAAGTGTGAGCAGGAGGCAAAGAATATTTTTTAAAAAGTGTGACATTTATGGACAGCCCCTTATTACTTTCGTTATTACCAAACTTTAGATTTTCTTATTGTAAAGTTGGCAGGTTGTTGCTTTAAGTGCAAATGTGCCAATTTTCCAAAATTGAAAAGCCCACAATTTCTTGCACATGTATGTACAAGCAATTAATACAGACAAAATAATTCCTTTTTTTCTCTCAAGTAACATGTACAGGGATGTTAACTCCAACATTCGATTTGG
Organism: Cheiracanthium punctorium; assembly: GCA_038373885.1. Taxonomy (NCBI): domain Eukaryota; kingdom Metazoa; phylum Arthropoda; class Arachnida; order Araneae; family Cheiracanthiidae; genus Cheiracanthium; species Cheiracanthium punctorium. The sequence continues at coordinate 24,290 of JAWZYV010016264.1, forward strand.
GAGCACTTTGGGAGCAGAAAAAATTTCATTTGGGAGCACCTCGGGAGCAGAAAAATTCCATTTGGGAGCAGAAAATTCTATTTGGGAGCAGAAAAATTCCATTTGGGAGCACCTTAGGAGCACAAAAATTTTAGCTTCCGCGTGGAAAACTAAGATTTGGGATCAGAATTAACATGATTTTGGAGCATAAAATTGGAGATTTCACTGTGTTGACTCTAGAAAAAGGGCCGCCTGGGGGGAAATTTCAAAAAGGGCACCCTGTTCTCAAAAAGGGCAATTTGGGGTTCCACGAGAATGTACAGGTAGATAACATATCTAGAAACTGGTTTGAAACTATCTGATCCCCGAAAATTTAGCATGTAGAGTTGTAATATGTGTTCTGACTTACAATGCATAGTTAGATTTTTTACAGTTTGTCTTTAGTTTCCCACCCCCTTCTTTTGGAGAAAAGATGCTGTAGAAGTAAGTGTAAGTGAAATAGGAAAAATGATTTGTTGATAATATTTTGCTCTAAACATGACATAAATATGTGAATTAAATTGTAGATAACTAGAAGTTTTTGATTAAAAAAAAAGAAGTTTTAATCTAAGTAATTTTGATTTTTCTGCTTAATTTTTTTTTCTCTCAAAATTACATGATGTAGATGTTTATTATTTATAAGAATAGTACATTTATTGAAGAAGGTTTCAGAAATTTTAAGCCAGACATGATTTGTTAGGCAGTAGGGGGAAGGCAGAGAGACTGTTAATTTTTGTTCCTCAATTTTATCACACTATCACGACTGGACCACAATTACTGGATCACATTCATATATGATATTTCACCTATATTGGTACAAACTTTTAAACAAAAAAGGACTGTCAGTGTAAGTGGATTAGGATAGATGTGTTTAGCATGTAATAAAAATAATAAAATTTCTGCAGTGTAGGATGTATAAAATTTAATAATATAAATCATAATTTTATTTAAATTCTTTTGTTTGCAATAATTATTGAATGATTACCAAGTAAAGATTTTTAAAGTTACTGAATATAAACCTTTATTACTATTAGACATTATTTGGAATTGCATCAAACAATTCAACTCATCCATCAATTGATAACTATAGAAATTGGGAAAATTGAATTCAGAACACAGAAGATTGCTAGAATAAATGACATAGTCATGCAAATTTAGTATTACATCCAATGGTTGGAATGTACACAACACCATATCAAATCACTGAAATATATTTGTTCTTCCTCTTTCACTTCTAACTTAATATTTGCTCATTCATGAAAAGTTAATACAAGATTTTTAAAAAGCACCATTCTTTAAAATAAATAAAAATAATTACTACATGTAAGTTTTTTAGCAGGTATAAAATAAATATTTTTTTAACTCACAGAATTGTCCAAAGGTGTGGAATACAGTTTAACATATTTTAAATAATGTATTTTTCAGAAAGCTTTATTTTTAATTTTTTGTAACATACTTAAAAAGGTCTGTTTAAAAATTTTCTTTCTTAAACCTTGCTTTAATCTTTTGAAAATGAAAAAAGCATAAATATTTTATTTTAACTATCAAATGTTTTTAATCAGCTTAAAATAATTAAAATAATTAAATAAAAATAATTAACATCCTTTTCCCAGAAGTACTCAAACAAATTATATATTAAAAAACCTTCCAGAATTATTTCGATTTTTTTTTTTTTTTTTTTTTTTTTTTTTTTTTTTTTTTTTTTAGTTTTTAAAAACTGAAAATAAGCTTAAATTGATGACAGTTTGTTTTATGAATAACCTAGCTGTTAACTTATGACACAGTTTGCTTTCTTAAGACATCCTTTCCCAGAACTAGTTATCTTTTGCTTTTAATATTTTTTCTTCATTCATTAAAATGTTGAGAATTAAAAAAAAGAAACAGAAAATATATAATATGAATATTTAGAATACCAAATCTTGTCAATAGTCTGATTTACTAAATTCTGCAGTTACTCTAATTTTATATAATTAAAACTGTGGCATAATAATAGGGGGGGCGCCCGGGTGGCAAGATAAATAAAAAAAAGATGGTGGCCGGCAGGACACTTAAAAATAATATGGTGGAAAACTACAGGACCGAAATGGGGGCAGAATGCTGAAACTTAGAATGAATGGGATGGCAAACTGAAGGACCGCACTGGGCGCCAATAACACTAGCGCTACACTGCTAAAGCAAAAGATCATTATTATGCCGCTTTTTTGGCAAAAGTATAATGTCTTTCAATTGCTTTATTCGCAAAACGTCGCAAATCGCACGTTTTTTAGATCGATTTGAGTGGATAAATCCCCTGAACATAGTAGACGCCGGAAGTGTTGAAGTGCGGCCGCGCGACTGTCGGTCTGGAGTTTTTGTCGGTTTCATCAAATGTAACGTCAATACACGTTAGAACTCTAAAAAGTCATCCAAACAAGGCACCCCCCTTAGGAGATATCCCTTGTCTAGGCGCTTGCCATAACAAACAAGCAAATCCCGCAAAATTTTCGAAACGCAAAATGTCGTTTTGCTATGGCATACTTTCTGTATCATCTTTAATTATGTATGGTTAGTAAATAGCTGTTATACATTAAGAATAATATGTACTAAAGAAAGCCGATTAAAAAGAGGAAATCGTTTAGGGGGAAATTAAAAAAAAAAAAACTCGCTAGTGCGCAAAACTATTAATAACATAAAGAGCAATAACTATATACAGCAGGCGACGAACTCTGGAATAATGATTGTTTGATAATTCGCAACTACTTATTTATCAAACGTAGCTACCCATATTTGAGGATTGACAGATGGAATCGCAAATTTTTAGATAACTTAAGAAAATTTTAATTTTCCCAACCGTATTTTCTTCCCCCAACTCCTAAGTGAAATGCCCAGGTAGTTTTGCCCGGCCGATCGGGCTTCTCATTGAGTCAGCAAATACAAAACATACTAGAGAGGCCCCTTTTCGGGTTACTCGGTTCGCGAAAATGCAAAGACAATGAAAAAGGCAGTAACAGTATTTCGATCAGAAAGAATAGAATATTTGAAAAAGGCATTTGTGGGAAAGATCCGATTTCATAGACGGTTTTCGTGAAAGGACCGCTTTCAATCGAACCTATTTTTATGGAGTTATTGTACTCAATCGTATTTCTGAGAAGGAGCCGTTTTAATTAACGTATTTTCGTGATGGGCCGCAAATGGTATGCAAGAAATAAAAAGTGGTGATTGCTGACTAATAATAATTAAAATTTAAAAGCAGGAGGGCGCATAAAGAAGAGAAATAGGGCCGCCGGGCGCTGCGCCCTGCAAAATCAATCTAGAGTCAACACTTACAATAAATGTAGATAAGAAAAGCAAAGTTTGCAAGTGTGGCAAAAAATTAACAAAGAGTCAAAATGACGTATTCGGCGCAGCTCGGCGCAAAAATCGGCTAAAAGCGCAGTTCGGCGCAACTGGGTGCAATCGGCGCAGAATTAACATCCCTGCATGTATGTCCATATTCCGTAATTTATGGCAGAAACGCTGCACCCATTGCACCCACGAAAATGAGCTTAATTAACTAGAAAATTATCAGAAATGCAGCACCCGCGATCCCCTCCCTTTAAAAAAAAAAAAAAGAAAAGAAACATCGCACTGGGATGTATTTCGGGGGGGGGGGGGGGGGGTATAAGCGGTAAAAATATCTCCTTTCCCATATGTTTTAAAGTATTTACCGCTATTTTACGAAGCTTACAATTTCCATTTTCAAATAATCAGTGTCCGATTTTATATAAAACATCAGTTTTTATATTCACAAAGGCGAATTTATAGAAATAAACAAATAACTTGTAAAAACTTCTTGCATTCGCAAAAAGTTCGGACAGTATAGCACATGCTGATAAAGAGAAACAGCGATCCGATGAGCAGGCTCCAGTCAAAAGTAAACACTTTTTCTCTTCTCCGCGGACGGCCAGCTGTTGATTACGTAATGAGTGTGCTTCAGCGAATTGTTTGTTTTAAGCTTTGAAGGTTGTGTGTTGTTGATATTTCTATTCATTTATTACTTTTGATATTTATAACATTGGGGTTAATTTTAAAAGCACTCAGCGTGTCCTGAACTTGCCAATTACTTGTAGTGTAGTCGAGTTTTTACTTTAATAATAGCGTAAGGCAATGTTTATTCGGTTCAGTGCTCCTTCACAGAGCGCAAAGCCGCACGACGAAAAAACAGAAATAACTTAGATAAACTTTTAGATGAATTTTTTTTGGGGGGGCGGGGGGTAGAATGGTTAAACTCGCACCGGGCGCAACAGACTAGTTTTGGTTGAGATTCAGTATTTTAAGAACAATCAGGCCCGGACTGGCTCCTAAGGGGGCCCTTGGCAATTGAAAAGGGGCTCCAACGTATGACGTCATCGCGTTACGGTACGATCCATACGATCAATATGAACGCAGCTTGAGGCTGGAAAAGGGGAACGAAAAGTTTCGATGCCAGACGATTTTACGGTCGATTACCACTAGAAATTAAGCACTTTTTACGCACCTTGCGGCTATACTGAGAAACTTTAAGGATATAGGTAAAAAATTAAGTACTTTTTAAGCACTTTTTAAAGGCCTTAAAAATGAAAAAAAAAGTAAGTACTTTTTAAGGTATTTTAAGCACCGTCCGAACCATGAATTTACCGCGTAATCACTAAAAATCTAGCACAGAAATCACTTAAAATCTAGGGGGCCTGATACTGTCACCTTAGATACCACTTCTTTTTGCAGAAATCGCCAATCTGCTGTGATATTTTTTCTATGGAGAGGTAGAATTAAGGGGAAAAAAAAAAAGATTTTGACTATTTGTAACTTTTAAATTTATAACAAAAATAATTAAGCATTTAGTATACTGAAAAAAAAAAAAGTTCACATACTGTAAAATACCCCATTAAATTCACATACTGTAAAAATTTAGGGACCCCTTAAAATGGTGGGCCTCGGGCATATGCCCCTCTTGCTCCTGCGATAACCAGGGCCTGGTACTGTGCCTTTGTTATATTGTTGTCGATACAGAACTCGCCAAGTGTGTCAATGTTTTTCCTCTAATAGCTTGCGTAGTTTAACTGTCTGTAATTAGAAAGCACTGCGGCGACAGTCGTCTTTTGACATTGGCCAGTAGGGTATATTGAAGCGGCATGTTGTTTCACCTAGTTTGGTACAAGTAATTGTTATGTCTGTGAATTTGGCTGTTGTACTTATTACTCAGCAAGTCATTATGACTAACAGAACAAAGATCAGTGACCGGTTGAATGGCATTAGGCATACTTTCTGAAATGGGCTAGCGATAATCACAACCAAATCACCAAAGATGTGGGTATGCAGACGGCAACTGTGTTCCGCCTATCCCATGGATTACAGTGCTGGTAAGATGTTGATTTAAATGTGGCTTTTAAGAGTAAGTTTTATTATATCTGTTACATGCATAATGAAAATGTCTATTTAAGTACTCTTACCAAGAGAATTCTTTCTGACATACGGAGTGTTCAGAGAGTTTGTGAAAACTAAAAATTCATTAAAAAGAACAAATAACGATAGAATAATTACAGTTTGCATAAATAGGTTTAAAGGGTGAACGGATTTTTTTAAATTTTTTTATGACAAGATAGTTTGTAGTTCCAAATGTTACTGATAGGTGGTGCTAAGACGTATAATGGGAAGCAAGTTTCTAATAAAAAAGAAATCCAAAATCTCTCTAATCTCATTCATGAAAACCGCAATTTTGAATCGGTGTTTTTTTAAATGGATTTTTAAACGTTGATCAGGGATGTTAACTCCAACACTCGATTTGGGAGCACCCCGGGAGCAGAAAAAATTTCATTTGGGAGCACCTCGGGAGCAGAAAAATTCCATTTGGGAGCAGAAAAATTCTATTTGGGAGCAGAAAAATTCCATTTGGGAGCACCTCGGGAGCACAAAAAAAATAGTTTCCGAGAGGAAAACTAAGATTCGAGATCAGAATTAACATGATTTTGGAGCATAAAATTGAAGATTTAGGAACACAATAAATGCATACAAGAAAAGCAAAGTTTGCAAGCAAACACCATTTGCTAAAAGCAAAACACTATTTGAAAGCACTTTAGGAAAGCTCTGGAAAAAAAGGGTGTATACAGGCTATGCTATCAGCAACTTGGTAAACACAATACATGGATTTACATGGACGGAAGGAATTTTTTTTTTGTGTGTATGTGAAACTGCTCTTTTTAATGGTTTTCATATAAATTCTAAATGGAAAGAGAGTGGGAGGGAAGTATTTTTTATATGCAAGGGTACTTTTAATGCATGTTCGAAGGTTGTAAAAATACTAATATTTAAATGGTAGAATTAGCATTTCTGCCGTTTATATCATTCTAGAATTATGTATTCAAAATTTAGTCTATTTTAAAATAAAGATTTTAATTACGGATCTATAAATGAAATTCGTAACACATTCTGAAAAATTTGCGGACGCACTTTGGCTGAACACGGGCCCAGGGGCGAAGCCCCGTCTGCCCCCTCTCGTAGAGCCTGCACACACACAAAAAGAAAAACAGTGGTGTAGTTTTAAGAAAAAAGGTTTAGGAACACTCGCAACTGAAGACTCAAAAATCATGCGCCCATGATGAAAAGTGAAGAACGCTTACTTTTGCTGACATAAGCTCGAATGAAAAAGTAGTGAGACGGCATCTCCTCGCTCATGATCTTCACGGGCCGAAAATGTCTAGGCCGTCCCGGCATTTAATCAAAATAAAAAATTCAGACCCGGTCCAGCTCGTATATTAATCATGATTTAAGGAAGGGGGGGGGGAATCACAAGCCAATCGTTTGGTCTTGTCCAAATTTTAGGAGAGCAAAAATTTCCGGAAAGGCTCGATTTTGCAAGCGCAGAGGACCGTCTTTATGAGTATACGCTTGTTCCGGTCCATTCTAGAAAATGCTGAGGTCAGCCCGTGCCTTGAATGAATCGTGCTGCAAAAGCCGGGCCCCCACAGATCTCTACCCCCCGCGACTACACCACTGGCAGCGGATTTCCGGATTATTTTGAAATGAAATATTCTATTAATTCAGACAGCCTAGATTCTGATTTCTAAACCGGTCATGCTTCCAATTTTCATTCTTGCTACGGGCCGGGGCATAAACCGTTATTTTTTAGGGGCTGGGACGTAATATACTGTTTTCTTTACGGACCGGTCTGGTTTAGATCAGGGGCGGCCCTGCGGTACATGACACCCACTCCACCCTGCAAACATAGAAAAAGACTTCCCTTTTACTTTTTTCAAAATTGCTTTTATGATTTTAAGTTGGAAATCGTGCCCCTTCATAAACAAAAAACGGTGCCCGTTGCGATGATTACTTGTTTGCCTATCTGGCCGGCCCTGATTGAGGTGACTAACAAAGCCCGACTGGTCCGACCCGGGGCGGGTAGAATGGGTTCGGAATGCAGCTTTCGTATGCAGTTTGAATCTTGCTTTACTGCTAACTAGCTTTCCATACACGCTTTAAAAGATAAATGAGCGTGGCAAAAATTTAACAAAGAGTCAAAATGACGTATTCGGCGCAGACCGGCGCAAAAATCGGCTAAAAGCGCAGTTCGGCGCAGCTCGGCGCAGAATTAACATCCCTGCGTTGATGCACCCAGAATGCATCAAAAGCTCTTCAAATATTCATTAAAAAGAATAAATCATGATAGAATATTGCAGTTTGCACAAATAGGTTTAAAGGATGATCGGATTTTTTATATATATATATATATATTTTTTTAAATGACAAAGTTTGTAGTTCCAAATGTTACTGATAGGTGGTGCTAAGACGTACAATGGGAAGCAAGTTTCTAAAAAAAAAAAGAAATCCAAAATCTCTCTAATCTCACAGATGCAAACTGCAATTTTGTATCGTGATTTTTTTAAAAATGGATTTTTAAACGTTGATGCACCCAGGATGCATCAAAAGCTCGTGAAAACTTCAAAAATTCATTAAAAAGAATAAATCACGATAAAAAATTGCAGTTTTCATGGAAAGGATTAAAGATTTCGGATTTTTTTTTAAATGGGAAACTTGCTTCCCACTGTGCAAGTCAGCGACACCTATTGGTAACATTTGGAACTACAACCTTTCTTGTCATTAAAAAAATCCGATCCCCTCTAAACATATTTGCGCAAACTACAATTTTTTTTAATCATTATTCGTTCTCTTTTATTGAACTTTAAAGTTTATAAGGACTTTTTGATTATTTTGTCTATTACACATATAAAGTTCCTCTTATGTGTGAGTACGAATATGTTTGTTCAAATACGATTTCTGAGAAAATGCTTTCTGACATAGGTCACAAACATACGGTTTTTCGCCTGTGTGTGTAAGAAAATGTCGATATAAATTTGTCTTAAGAGAGAATGCTTTCTTGCATATGTCACAGACGCAAGGTTTTTCTCCTGTGTGGACACGAAGATGTCTATTCAAAGTTGTCTTATCGTAGAAAGCTTTCTCACATATGTCACAAGCATACGGTTTTTCGCCTTTGTGAGTGCGAAGATGTTGATTTAAAGTTGTCTCACGAGAGAATGCTTTCTTGCATATGTCACACACAGAAGGTTTTTCTCCTGTGTGAACACGAAGATGCCTATTCAAACTTGTCTTCACAGAAAATGCTTTCTTACATATGTCGCACACATAAGGTTTTTCTCCTGTGTGAGTACGCAGATGCCTATTCCGAGCTCCCTTCTCAGAAAATGCTTTCTTACATATGTCACACACATAAGGTTTTTCTCCTGTGTGAACACGAAGATGTCTCTCCAAAAGTGTCTTGTCAGAAAATGCTTTCTTACATATGTCGCACACATACGATTTTTCTCCAGTGTGGATACGAAGATGGCTCCTTAAATGCGATTTATCAAACAACTCCTTTTGACAAATGTTGCACACAAAAGGTTTCTCTCCAGTGTGTGTAAAAATATGTCGATTTAAAGCTCTCTTATGAGAGAATGCCGCCTTACATATGTCACACACATATCGTTTTTCTCCTGTATGTCTACGACAATGTGCAATCAAATTTGCGTTCTGAGAGAATCCTATCTTACATATGTCACAGACATAGGATATTTCTCCTGTATGGATGCGAAGATGTCTATTCAAAGTTGTCTTCCGAGAGAAAGCTTTCTGACATATGTCACACACAAAAGGTTTTTCTTTTGAGCTCAAGCACTGGTGTGTGGTGAAACTGAGTTGTGTAGGGAAAACTTTCCGACATACATTGCAATCCAAAGTCGTGTCTTCTACATTAGAGGAAGAACCACCTTGCATATAATGCTCGGAGAATGTTTGTTGGCTAGCAGATTTTAGGCAGATTTTTACATCCATGAAAGCCATCGAAAATATGACTTAGATGAGAGTTTAACACCAAATGTAATGAGGAAATAGCTTATTTTCTGACATTGAAGTACTTTTCGTGATATGAATATCAGGAATTGGTTCAGTATTTTTTTCCACACAAGCATTTTATTCTGTATATAAGTTCATTTGAACTGATATCCAGCGAATGCTTAATGATATGAAGACTTAGAAAACAATGTAAAAAATTCCTTTTTCTTGTGACGTTTTGAGAGATAACTCAGTGTTTCAAAAGTAAACTATAAGGTGGTATAAAATGCATACTTGTGTCATCTGAATGTAGAGTTCACTGTCATCACATTGGAAAATGTTATATTTCTTCCACCAATTGGGGAACCTACAAAGAAAAGGATTATGAGTACATAATTACAGAAAAAGTTTTAAAACTTTTTTGTATGAAAATCAACTTATTAAACAACTTGAGAAACTTATATTAGCTCACTGACATTTTTTTTTTTTTTTGGGGGGGGGGGGGATCCTTTTTTCTTCCTTGAACAGAATATAGAAGTAATGTAATTGCGAAAAAATTTGGGAGCCAGATTTCGACCAAAAAAACTGATTTTGACTATCTCTAAGTTTACTTTAAAGAAGTTTTGCAAAGCATCTCATAGTACATATGCCTGCACATTCATCATAAATGCATGCACAACCCATTTTGACCAGTTTTCCCCCCCGACGTCTATATGTACGTATGTATGTAACTCGCAGATCTGAGAAACTATTGGTCGTAGAATGTTGAAACTTTATATTTAGGATTGTTGTAACCTCTGGTTGTGCACCCCCCCTTGTGATCGCAATCGACTGGATAGTTTATCTACAGGGCTGCCTAAAAGATTCTAAATACATTACGCTCTATGGGCAGAAATTCATTAAAACATATTTTAGAGGTTTTGGGCTATTTCAAACGACTCAGAAGTGATATATGATTTTAAGGGTTATGAAATGAATTTCTTCATCGAAAATAGTATCTTTTTCATTTATAGTTCCGCTACAGGAACACTCAAAAGATTTCCAACACATTACGGACAATGGCAGTTTAAGGGATATTCATCCATTTCAAGCACAATACCGTACATTCATATAGTTAGGTAATGGTCCAACCATGGTCACGTGCTTCCCCCAAAAATTACACCAAAAGTCGTAAAGCTGGTGTACGTGTGTATGTATTTAACTGTCATATCTCAAAAACTATTAGTTGTAGAATGTTGAAATTTCATATATAAGATTGTTGTAACATCTAGTTGTGCATCTCGATCATTGGTTAAAATCTACTGTAGAGTTTATTTACAGGACCAGCTAAAAGAATTTCAATACATTAATAACTGCGGACATCTTCAATATATTATGGCTGCAGTCAATCATTATTTGCTTCATGCCCTAGATCTTGCCATTAGCCAAAAATCGCCAAATTTGGCGCTAAGAATAATTTTGTATTTTGCATAACTCTAAAGCTTTTAACTGTCGAATGTTGAAATTTTGTAATTACAACTATTGTAACACCTAACTGTGCATCTCTTTATTGATTATAATCGACTGGGTAATTTATTTACAGGGTCACTCAAATGACTTTAAATACATTAAGGTCTATGAATACATTCAATTCATTGAAAGTCTGTGGTCAGTCATACTATGGCTATCCCCAAAATCTCACAAACTATTTCAAGCTTGCCGTCTTTTGGCGAAATATTCCCAAATTAATTGTGTGAAAAAAATCTTTCAAATTGAACCCATCTTTGTGATATCAGAAGTATTTGGCTAGAAATCGCTAAACCCTTAGTATTACTACAGTATTTTGTCTCTTTCAAACAAAATTAGGTTTTGATTGAATAATATTTGAAAATATTTTTGATTTAATAGACGTGCAAGGAATTCACGTGTTGTCAACACCAGATTTTTTCTAATTAGTACGAACTATTGATAGTATTACAGAAAAACTATTATTTAAATCCTAGTTTCTAAATCGTAAGTTTTTCTTTTAAGTATACAGCTATTTATTTTTTACATCCCCCTCAGGGTTAGTAGAATTTTTCCTACCCTCCCAAAATGGGCATTTTTTAACCTCCCTTCTTACATAAGGGGGGAAAAAAATTCAGATTGACTTTTTCTAGAGAAAATTTGTATGAATAATGTTTGAATTAAAATAAGGATTAGATTAAAAGATCTGATTCAGCACTAGTATAATATTTTAATTTCAATGTTGAAATTATTAGCAATTAGCGAGAACCCGGCTAGTCTTAGCGGGTCAAAATGCATTTTCATTTAACTCCAAAAACATTCGTATTTATAAAAAATTCCTGTTTTAACACGTCTATATTTTAAATATGCACTAAAGTGATACAGTCAAACTTCATTATAAGGTGCCCGTTTGTAAGGTCACTGTAGAAAAGTGACCTTACAAACGAGGTGACCATGTACGCGATACACGTAAACAGCCATCTATTTTAACTCATGTACATGTTTTTGCAGTAAATATTACCATATTATCGTATTATATATAATACGATATAATTTATTATATATAAATTATATCGTATTATATATAAATATAAAAGGAAAAGCAGAGTTGTACAATCTTATTAGATTAATATTGTTTATTTAATTGTTGATGCAGTAATTAGATACAAAACAAGAAAATAATAATGGATGCATAATATATTTACAGAAGTTAGAAACACAATTCAGCATTTAAAATATGCATTTATGTAGGATTGCTTTTCCTTTGGCTTAGATATTTCTACTTTTTCAAGATTGCTAACAGTTTTTAAATGTTCCTCTGAGGACTCAGATTGCATTAAAAAAAAAAAAAAAAAAAAACCCTAAAAGTGTTCAACGAAAATGCAGTGAGAAAACATGTGAAACAAACTTGGAACTTATTGCACGGATGGGTGTGACACATGCTCCTCCCCTGACATTTTTTCCTTTCTAAACAATGGATAGCACCAGGTGCAATCCTGTTGTCAAACAAATAAGTGGCTTATTCAGTAGTAAACGTGAGGGGGGGGGGGAGAGGTTAATCTCTTTCGTAACCCTGCAAACTCTCCCTTTTCTTATCAACACAATGAAGAAAGGTTAGATCGCTTATTTCTGACCGAAAGATAGCTTTGTCAATTTTCAGGATTATTTCCCAGTGATCAAAGTGACCATATAAGCGGGTATAGCTATGACGACATGACCATATAAGCGATATTAAAAAGTATAGAATTCCTATTCAGTCAGCCGAGACTTTTCAAAAGTGGCCCTATAACGAGGTTTGAATGTATATATATTAAAAGGTTACCATAATCTACGCTCATCCTATTTTCCTTATTCCATTAAGTGTATAATAATCCATGAGTGTGCCGCTACATCTTTGACGTTCCATAAAACACTTTTCTGGAATCGAAATCTATATTACAATCACCAACTCAATTTGATTTACAATCGGCATCAGGCATATTCTAACTATACTTCTCCTTTGTAATAATCTGTAGCGTTTGCTAGTTTTTCGCCAAATATGGAAGATAACGCCAGGCTTAGTTCAGTTTTGGGAATTTATTTTCGGCTTCAAACTTGGAGATAAATCATCAAATATTAAAAAACCTTGCAGCAATTCAACATTTTATCATCCTTCCCCCTCCACGGCTATATAGTAACCCTATTGCAAAATGCGACCACAAAAATGTGTTGACAGGAAAACTCAGAGAAAACGAAATAGCACTTCAGTACTACAAATCTGGAATACTTTCATATTTTAAATACGCACTAAAGTGCTATACATTAAAAGCGTATCGTAATGCACGCGTCATCCCTATTTTGCTTCTCCATTAAGCATATTATAATCTATGAGTGCCCCGTATTTGTCTTCCTTGTTCCAAACTTCTTTGGAATCAAAATCTATAGTAAAATCGCCTACTAAAACTGTTTCACAATCTTAGTCAGGCATATTATAACCAACTTCACCTTTATAAATGCTGTTTGAAATGTTTATTATAATCCATGAGTGTGCCGTGTTTGTTTTTCTTGTTCACGACACTTTTTAACATTCAAATCTATAAATCTATATTATAAATCTATCAACATAAAATCTCCTATCAAAACTGTTTATCAGTCAATTAAAAATAAAAGGATGGACTTGCATTAAAATATTAAAAGCCTAAAATACACATTAAAACCCATCGGTAGAGGCTTTCAGTGGCGGCCACCACCTTCTTCAGCCTCTGCTCTCTTCCTCAAAGCTTCGCTCCATCCCGGATGGATTTGCGCATGTGTCATATCGTTTACAACACCATCTGTAGTTATGATTTGCAGGGCCTCCATGTTAAGTGCATAATTGTTATTTTTATAAATGGCGAGTTTTTGGCTTTCATTAAAGTTAATTTCTATGGGGTGTTCTTGGGCTCTTTCAGAAAGTGCAGTGGAGTTTATTGAATTTAATATCGTTGAAATGTTCCTTTTTTCTGTCTTTAATTTTTCTTTTAGTCATTCCTATGTAGCATCCTGATTTATTTGAATTATTAAATATTCCAAGTTTATTTTATAAATTCCGGCAGGGAGTATGAATACAGTGCTGTTGGTGGACGTGAAAGTGAGAGACAGCCTGGGAGTTACATATTTTTTAAAGATAAGTAGGCTCTTAATTTTTTTGTTTTTTTGGTTCAATTAATCATCAATTTCCATCACAGAATTCCAAATTGTTATAAATCTGCTCTGGGCAAAATTGATGCAATCATTATTTTTAAGACCCATATTTAAAATTCATATAGCTATAAAGTAAAATGCTACTTTTTAATAAGCTAGTCACTTTAATATTTTATCTGATTTCAACTTTGGCACGTCAGTCTAATTTCAAATTTCAGTCAGCCAATTTTGCTACTTGACTAAGAAAGTAAACACTGTTTACTTTCTTTTAGGTTCCCCGTTCCAGTCTGTCAGTCTATAAGTAACTTATATCGCAACTGACGAAGATCAGATTTATTTCGATCAAAAATGCTGTATGGCCTGACAAGTAACTTTGATGGGGTCATTCTCACATAATTTTAAATTTCTCACATAATTTTAAGTCCTCGGCTAAAGAATGTTAACTAAGCATGTCATAGATGCTTAAATTTTTTTAGAATTCCTAACAACCGCCACACTGGGCACAAGTTTAAACATTAAAAAAAAGTAAAATTTCAATATTTAAAAAAAAATTTTACAGTTGTAAATGTCATTACTAAGGCTTGTCCCAAACTTAATTTTATTATCTGAAATGTATGGTAGCATGAATAAACAGACGGGGACATATTTCAACGATGGACAGGACGATTTATTACACTTCCATCAACACAACAATGCATAAAACACAGATAAGATTACATGCATTCTCAATTAAAATAACTAAGAATCACCTGGAACTTTAGTCCACACCACAAACTGCATTCGCTTACTTCAACACGGTTCCTGCACATTCTCGAAATAAAGAACAAACACACAGCTTCCGGTGTATGGCGTCATCCCATGAAGAAGGGTCTGGTCATGACGTCATTAAAGAACCTTTGTTTTAAAAAATTGAAAAACTTGTGACAACAATCATCTACGTAATTTCATTTAAATATTTTCAATATATGTGGAACTTTAGACACAAGGTGAGAAAAATCCATTAAAATTTGTTCCTAGAGGTAACTATCATTACCAAGGTGTGCAAGTTTTTTTTCTTCAGTTGTTTATTAGATGGCTCGGTTATAGTTATTGAACGGTAAAAAAGAACATGACCACATGTTCTTACAAGTAGACTATGACTGATTTAGTTTAAGTAAGCAAACATTATTTTATTTTGTTTTTTCTCAAATTTATAGTGAGTATTTATTAAGTGTCATTACCAAGTTCACTATTACTGAAAACATAATTAATAAAATTAAATTGGTTAAAGGATTTATAAAGAGCTTTGAGACTCCATTCAACGTAAATATTACATTGGCTTTTTTAATTGTTATAATTTAGCCTTAAATAGGCTTAACTTTAAAAAATGTCATAACCAAGGCACTCTCACATTTTACTTCAGTGCTTAACAAATAATGGTTATACTTTCTGTAGTAGAGAGGATATGATTAATACACAGTAGTATAGAGGTAGGAAAAAGATTAACACGCACTTAAAAAAAAAAAAAAAAAAAAAACAGACATAAAATTAACAGCTTTCTTGTTTGTGGCACATACAGTGGAACCTGCTAAAGTGACCATTTTTGCACTTCACTTTACTGCCTTTATAAATTGACTATCTTTCTACAGTGACCAGTTTTCTTCTTCCCTAAGGTAGTCACAATGGACAGGTTCCACTGTACATTGTTAAATTTAAAGAGAAAAAATAAATGCAGACCATCTTTATTAAAGTAACAAAAATCTCATTTCTCTCTTTAAATCTTCGGGGTAAAGAGATGGCCCAGTGAAGTGAAGTTCTTGTATTTGAATGTTCAATGGCATTTATTCCCCTGTGTAATGAGAACCAATTCAAATATCTCTGCTGGGTAATTTATGACACACATCACAGAAATAAACTCTTCTTATCAGAGTAAATCTCTCAAAAATGTCTTCAGAACACATGCTTTTTGGTACATATCACAAGCTCAAAGTTTCTATTTCGAGTGAATGCGGAAGTGGAAATTCAAGTGCCTCTGTGTTGTGAATGCTTTCTGACACATATCACAAACATACGGCCTCTCTCCTGTGTGCAAAAGCCGGTGATCATTCAAGTGACTCTGCCTTACGAATGCTTTCTGACACACATCACAGACATATGGCTTCTCTCCTGTGTGAATAATGAGGTGCTTGTTCAAATCATCCTTCCGAGTAAATGCTCGCTGACACAAATCACAAGAATAAGGCTTTTCTCCGGTATGAATACGCAGGTGTTTACTCAAATCATCCTTCCGAGTAAACGCTTTCTGGCACACGCTGCAAACATAAGGCTTCTCGCCTCTGTGAACCTGAAAGTGATTACTGAAGTGACTCTTCTGAGAGAATGCTCTTTGACACACATCACAAACGTATGGTTTCTCTCCCGTATGAACACGGAGGTGAGCAATCAACTGGCACTGGTTCATGAATGCTTTCTGACACACATCGCAAACATGGGGCTTCTCCCCTGTGTGAACCTGGTAGTGATCTTTTAAGTTAGTCTTCTGGGTGAATGCTTTCTGACACACATCGCACACAAAAGGCTTCTCTCCCGTGTGGATGCGGAGGTGCATATTCAAAGAACCCTTCCTAGTAAATGCTTTCTGACACACATCACAAACATGAGGCTTCTCCCCAGTGTGAACGAGGAGGTGCTCGTTCAAAACTCTCTGCAGAGCAAAACTTTTCTGACACACGTGACAAGTATAAGGCTTCTCTCCCGTGTGAATGCGGACATGATCTTTCAACTGACACTGAAAAGCGAATGTTCTTTGACACACATTGCAAACGTGAGGCCTCTGTGGTGCATGAGCTTCAAGGTGAGAACTGAAGTTAATATTTTGAATGAATGGTTTATGACTCATATTACAAAGCTTCTGATGTGTTGGGGGACATTCTCCCATTCACTTCACTGAAACTCATTTTGTAGACACGTAACAAAACAAAAAAAAATAATAATAATAATCGGTATTTTTTTAAAAGTTGAAACTTTCTTTAATGTTTGTGTCCACCCAATGTAGATATTATTTTAGTTGCTGGGAATCGCTGCCAGTTTTTTCATTATGTTTGTATGTAAAATGTCTTAAGATTGAAAATTCTCAATCAGTCTTCTCAGTGAGTATAAAAGAACTTGATAATTTATACATGGATATTAGAAAATTATTTTCTATTGTTCTTTGCTTCATATGTGGATATAGAAAAATACATTAAAATCCTTCAAGAATATCTTTTGATATATGCTTATGCAAAATTAATGTAATAATAAGTATCATAAATGATCTAATTGTTTATTAAATGGTCAACCAGACTCTCAATACTACATAATCACGACAGTACTTTTTTATAGCATAAACAGGTATACCACAAAAATATTAAAACTCAAATGATAGTCAAATGACCACAAAACTGGCGAACCGAAGCAAATGCTGAAGAAATGCCTCTCATCTGCAATGAAAGAAGGCAGGAAATTAGCATCTGGTAAGATAAATCAGGATAAGTAAGTAAGATTCTTAACTCTAATGAATAACCTTACATAATTATGAAAACATAAGACCGTAAATATTTTCAACTATACACCAGCATACCGTAAAGCAAGGAGTAAACATTTAAATAAATAAAAGCACCACATACCTCAAATTTTATTCATTAACATTGGACATTTATCACAAAATGAATCCATCACAAGCATTCAAATAAGCATAACAACTTTAGCTCAGCACACACTCGATTTACATTCTACACAACTCGCAACAAACATTTTCAAATATTTGTCAAAATTCACTTGATAAAGAAATAAGAAACAACTCATTGTAAAAATAACCGATTTCATTACAGCTGTACACAAATTATCAACATTTAATATAAAACCAAGCAAAAATTTCACTTTTCAGTTTTCAAAAATAACCATTATAAAAAAATATAACTTCAGCATAAGCAGACGACACGACTTCGATTTGCGGCGATTTCAAGCTGACAACAAGAGGGCGCAACCTTGGACTCACCGATTTGAATGAAATTTGGTACAAATATAGCTCACAAGACATACAATCACTGATGCAAATTTTAGGATGCAACTCTCAGGCATTCTCAGGAAATCACACTCTGAACATTCGAAAATCAGCGAATACAGCTTAAATACTTTTTTGATGCAGTACGAAAGGACCAACGGTGGCATAGAGCATAAAAGCGCTGGTTTGCAGAGCCGTAGATAGCAAATTCGATTCCAGTTGCTGCTGAATTTGTTTTGAATGTTTTTGTTCATTTTAATGTCCAATTTCATTAAATAATAAAAAAATTAATTTTATAATCACAGCTCGCATAGTTGAATCAATTTCATGTAAATTATTAATATAATAGGTTTTTTTTTTCCCTGTGTGGTATTTACAAATAATATAGCAATTTAATAAGCAAACAATAATAAAAACAAACAATTCTATCCTAAAGAATGCTTCATCAAGGAACAGATGCTTGGAGCATGCAAATATATCTAATTTTGTATTACGAATTATATTCCTTCAAAGAGAAGTCGTATAAAATATTACATGGCAGAAATAAATAAATGAGGAAAAGGTACATAATATTAATTATTTATTTCAAATTTGATCAATAACAAAAGCTTGGATTTTACATTTGGAAGATTTTACGATTATCTGCAGGACAAATAATTATATTTAAAATAAAATGTTTGTGATTTACAAATATGTGCATCCAATTTAATTCACGAGGGGCTCTAATGCATTACATTTGGAGAAAACTGCCCTTTACTCCAAACCATTAGATCGACAGCCGCGCAACACCTATTTTATGACCTCTCTTTGAAGGAATATAATTCGTAATACAACTATTCACAAAATTAGATATGTTTGCATGCTCCAAGCATCTGTTTCTTGATGAAACATTCTCTAGGATTAAATTGTTTATTTTTATTATTTTTTGCTTATTAAATTGCTATGCTATTTGTAAATACCACACAGGCGAAAAAGTACCTATTATATTAATAATTTGCATGAAATCGATTCAATTATGCAAGCTGTGATGATAAAATTAATTTTATTTTATTATCTAATTAAATTGGACATTAAAATGAAAAAAGAACATTCAAAACAAATCCAGCGGAAGCTGGAATCGAACTTGCTATCTACTACTCTGCAAACCAGCGCTTTTATGCTTTATGCCACGGTCGGTCCATTCGTATTGCATAAAAAAAAATATTTAAGCTGCATACGCTGATTTTTGAATGTTCGGAGCATGATTTCCTGAGAATGCCTGAGAGTTGCGTCCTAAAATTTGCATCAGTGATTGTATGTCTTATGAGCTATATTTGTACCAAATTTGATTGAAATTGGTGATTCCAAGGTCACGCCCTCTCCTTGTCAGTGAGTTCGCCAGTTAAATTCCTTGAAATTCGTTCAACCAATCGCATAATTCTTTCCATCAGCATAATTTCTCATGACATCATAAAACACAACTCTGCCGAAGGGTTGCCAAATAGCTAATCTCAATTGGCAACGCTGCCATGCCTGTTTACTATATATGGTAAGCTTTGGCGATGGTCACCCACTTACGGTATTATTCCCCCTTATGTTATTAATATTCAACTGTGAAAGGAAAACTTAATCCAAATTCATATTTTGTACAGAAGATGTGAGCAGAATGGCCAGTATGTATAATTGCTGGAAAAATGCTTCCAAAGCTTGTGAAATTTCCAAGGAATTCTGCTCACAAGGTAGTTCTGCACACCTTCAAATATCTCCAGCAAGTAATGCTGCTATCGAAAGATTCTCTTCTAACTTTGTCCAAACTAAAATTTGAAATAAATTGTGAAAAAATACTCTTTCTAAACAACTTTGTTACTATGCAATGATAAAAGCAAAATCTTGGTTGCAATGTAGATATTTCAGAATTGATTGAAATTTAATACTGTTCTGCTTTTTAACATAACAATTTTAATTTAGACTGTAACTGATTACCTGCATTTCTAATTTATCCATTATCATTATATTCATTTACTGCCTGCACAGTCCCTATACTCTGCAATTCTTATGTGATTGATAATTATGACACACAAAAAAGGGAAAAGCTCATTTAATTTCCTATTTACTTATTTTCTACAAAAATTGTATGTAGTTTCATTTCAAATTTTGTCATAAAATTGAGCATTATTTCACAAAATGCACATTTCTATTATTATAATGCTTATCTAAGCACAGCATTAAAATTCAATATAAATAACAATTGCATTGATTTTTAACTAAAATTTATTTTATATGATAGTTTAGTTTATCTGGGGAAAGGGAAAATAAGACACATTAAATCCCATTTTTTGTCACTTTGGGTGGCAAAAATGGCAAAAACCTAGTTTGCAGGATGGCACCAGCTTTTTTACCACCTATGGCAAAAACGTGCCAACCTTGCATGAAAAATTGGAGTTTTTGTCTTCTACCAATCATAATAATGTTCACAAGTTACTTTTAATGATTTTTGATAGTTAAAATTTATGCCATAAAATTTTCTATGACCAAAAAGAAAACAGTATAGTATAAAATGGAAGTTATTTAAGGTAATATGTAATCATAATTATACTATGACTTACAAAGGATATAAAACTATACAAATGCATCTGTTGTTTTTATTGAAAGGAAAGGATGTTTATGCAATCACAATAACCAATATTTCTTCATTAGAATATTTAGAAATATAGCACCCATTCAAATATGCAATAATTTCTTGACTATATAATAAATGCCTGTGAATCAGGGTCGTACCCAGAAACAAAAAAATTGAGGAGAGTCCAAACGGTGGCAGAATTTTTGATAAAAGGCAGAATTTTTGATAAAAAGACTTATCATATTTTGTTAAAAACCAAAATTTTTTTTGGAGAGTGGCGGGAGGTCAGGAGCAGCCCGTGGGCACGTCCTTGCGAATACAGATCTGTTGTAAAATAATTGGGACTATATTCCGTATACGGTGCCTTGTTTACATGTCAATGGTTTGTTTACAAATCATTGGCGAACAATCTGACGCGAGAGTGAGCGATGCACCGCCAACTGCCGGTGGTAGTTGTGACTGGCAACCATAAAGAATACGTGTTTCGTCAGGTTTGGGAATTTGAAATTGTTTGCGTTATTGATGGAAGGGAATGAAATGTGTTATGTTAATATAAGAAAAGAATTTGTGGGTGTTTGTTAGAAATATAGTACGTTATAAGCCGGTGGGTGTTGGGGACATTTCTGAGCGGTTATTTACCAAAAAAATAGAGGTAAGTGTTCTTTTTTAACGAATCTTTCGATGTTTAAGGTTTTTAATGTGAATTTTAAATTGATATTTGAAGTGTTTATGTTTTCGTAAGTGCTATTTACGTGCTATTCTAATCATACTGACTTTATAAGAGGTGTACAACTAGGTTGTTTAATCCACCGATGTTTTTTTGAGTTGAAAACGGGCCAGTGTTTGCCCAGTTTACATTAGCTGTACAACTAGGTTGCTTAGTTCACTGTTGTTGTTTTTTTTTAGTTAAAAACGGACCACTGGTTGCCTAGTTTAGATAGCTGTACAACTAGGTTGCTGAATCCACTGAGGTTTTTTTAGTTAAAAACGGGCCACTGGTTGCCTAGTTTACATAGCTGTACAACTAGGTTGCTGAATCCACTGGGGTTTTTTTAGTTAAAAACGGACCACTGGTTGCCTAGTTTACATAGCTGTACAACTAGGTTGCTGAATCCACTGAGGTTTTTTTAGTTAAAAACGGGCCACTGGTTGCCTAGTTTACATAGCTGTACAACTAGGTTGCTGAATCCACTGGGGTTTTTTTAGTTAAAAACGGGCCACTGGTTGCCTAGTTTACATAGCTGTACAACTGGTTGCTGAATCCACTGGGGTTTTTTTAGTGTTAAGTATGGCACTGGTTGCCTAGTTTTCATAGCTGTTTTATTAGGTTGCTGAATCATCTGTGGATTTTTTACGTGTTAAAACGTACACTGTTGCTAGTTTCCTGACAGTGGTACAACTATGTTGCTGAATCCACTGGGTTTATCTTATTTTAAAAACGGTCCACTGGTTGCCTAGTTTACATAGCTGTACAAATAGGTGCTGAAGTCCACTGGGGTTTTTTCGAGTTAAAAACAGACCACTGTCGCCTAGTAAAGATAGCTGACACCCCTAGTTGCTGAATTCCCGTTACTTTAGTGATTTTTGTTAGTTAAAAGGCCATTGTATGCCTAGTTAAGATATTTCTACAGTAGTTGTATAAACATGGAAGTTATTTTAGGTAATATGCCATCATGATTTACTATGACTTACATAGGATATAAAACTAGGTAGCGAATGCATCTGAGTTGTTTTTTAGTTGAAAACGGAAACGGTTGCCTATTTAGATACAATAACCAATAGTTGCTAATCACTTAGTGTTTTTTTAGTAAATATAGCACCCATTCAGATATGCAATAGTTTCTTGACTATATAATAAATGCCTGTGAATCAGGGTCGTACTCAGAAAAAAACAAAACAAATTGCAGGTAGAAGCTCCACAACGGTGCAAAATGCAGAATTTTTGAGTAAAAAGACGTACCATATTTTGTCTAGAAAACCATAAACATTGTACTGTCGCTGGAGTTGGGGGTCGCCAAGCCCACCGCCTGTCGCATGTCTTGCATGGGGTGGCACCGCTTGTATGATTTTACCAATAATTGTTGTAATTAGATTATATCACCTGATTAACAGATCAATATCACAAAATAAAAAAGTACATACATGATGCAATGGAATTAATTAGGACTTAACTCGGTTATTTATTAAATATTTAAAATATTACACTGAATTTCTGGTGTATAATATAGGAGCCAAAAGTATTTGGGAAAAAAATTTCAGTGCACTGACAGAATAAGAGTAAAGTGTGTGAGTGAGTGAACCATTCACATATTAAACATAAGAAGAGTAGGAAGCTTATAGACAAGTGGCACATCCAGGAGAAAAGCTCACAGGCTTTTCTGTCTTCTTCCCTATATAATAAGAAAAGACAGATCCAGAGAACTTTTTGTTTTATTGTACATATTGTTTAGTTCACAGTGCTTTTTTAAAGTTAGCTCCTCCCCCCAAAAAATCGGTGTGACATTTTAATTTATTGTATATTTTGTTTATATCAAACAGTGTTTTTCTGCAACTCTCCCCCAAACAAACAACACAAAAAAAATGTCACGTACTTGCTATTGTATTACGTTTTATCACATATGTGTTGCTTTGTAAACTAAGCAGCCTTAGGGTATATCTCGCAATTATGATGTGTTATATCTATATTTCACCAAGATTAAAAATAAACCTAGAGTAGTGTTTACAACAGAAATCTGTTTAAGAAAACCGACAGTTTTGTGAGACAATAAAGGATTATTCGAAGAAAATCAGAATCGGGCAATCTGTGAAATAATTTCACTCGTAAAATAATTAACTTGAAAAGAGTAAGCTGTAAACATTTCCCTGGTGAAAATCTTAATTACAATGTAATAAAATTGCATAACTCACCTCACACATAAATTACATTCTTTAAGAAAATTCTTGATACATCACAATCAATGGGAATGCAGTATAACAAAAAAACTATCTTTTTTATTAAGGTTTAAATACACGTAATTATATAAAACACATTACAAAAGCGTTTCAGATTAGAAATTCTCCTTAACAAACCGCCATTACAAAAGAGTCGTTCACATCCACTTCACTTAGAATCCCTTTAAATAGCGCCACTGACATCACGCTAGTGGACGATTTCGATTCCGGCCTAGTAAAATCACGTGATGTAGGTAAAATATACACTGAAGAACAAAGCAGAGCTATTAAGGACAGATCATGCAAGTGTCTCGAATTCTGAAACAAAATTTCCGCGCATTTTATAAATTCAATGTTCTCCTCAAGTAAACTTCCTCTTATGCAACTAAAGCATTACTAACGTTAATATAAGAAATGCGCGAACACTGAGCACGGGAATGCTTGAAAAAAAGACAGTCAACCACTGGCGCCCATAAGAGGGGGCAAGGTAGAACATTTTCCCCCTCCTAGAATTTTAGGATATTGTGCTATAACTTAAACAAAATTACAATATACGGCAAATTCAGAGCGGAAATTGTTAAAAGTTTGAAATTTGCTTCCCCCCCCCCCCCGCTTCTCTAGAAAAATTGCTCTTGGCGACCATGCAGGCAAACGAATGCCGGGTAAGCAAGGCCTGTCGAATGATGGCATTTCAGTGGTCGTAGAGAAATTATGAAAGAAAATCTTCTTTTTCAATCACAACAACAATAAACGTTTACATAAAAAATCATCTATAGTCCCCGATCATCTTTTTTTAAAGCTATCTCTGCGATGTTGTATGATGAAAGGCTCAAATTCGGTACATCCCCTCATTAGTGTATGGGGCACATTTTACTAATTGGGAATGTTTTGTATGGGGGTCGAACACAAATTTAAAAGGTGTAACTTTTTTTAAATGAGAGAGGAATTTTTTTAACGGAGCCTTATTTCTGACCTACATTGAACACTTTTTTGCAATGCACACTGCCCACTTATCTCTAATAGATAATGAATTAAAGCCCCTTACCACCTTTTGGGAGACCTTGTATACAAGGATTTTGATAAAATGGTTGTAGTTGGGGCTTAGAGCCTCGAGTTCCTGGTAGTGAGACCCAAAGTAAGAGTCTGGAACCGTCCCTGAGTGTAGGGATTCTAGGATGTAATGCTGCAGGTCATCTCATGGTTCATAATAATATAATACTGGGCTTTATGGGCGCCCATAGGGGGGGGGCAAGGTAGGGCACTTGTCCCCCCTAGAGATTTAGGTTACTGTCTCATGATGTAAAAAAATCGCAAAAACAGTACTAAATTTGTTTAAAAAATTGTTTTGAAGTTTGTCCCCCCCCCCCTAGAAAAATTCCTATGGGCGCCCATGCTGGGCTTTTTTACATACACAAAAATACAGAGTAAATACCAGAACCTATGCCACTTTCTATCTCGCTTCCCCTACTTGATGAAAAATACAGGGTAGAAATATTCCTTGTACAATAAAGGGTAAACACAGGGATGATCCCACTTTTGCATGATGCACTATGTTGTTTTCTCATTTACCTGGGATTTTTCATTTTCAAATGCAAATGGGTCTACTAAAGGTAGCGTTTTTGAAAAAAAGAATTTGAGATAAATTAGCATAGCTTGTTGAATTCTGAAACAAAAATTGAGGATATAGAAATTCAACACCCCAAATAAACTTCCATTTTTTCAAACAAAGCATAGGGACCATTCATTAAAACATGAAAAAATGTTTTTTATTAATTAGAAAGAAGTAATTATAATAATTAAAATTTGGAAAAGAGCAAATTTATGTGAAAAATTTATTTCAAAACAATTTATGAAAGTTATATGCAAAAAATCTACTTGCTTTACACCTTTTTTCTAAGGTTTTAATTACTTTTATATTAAAAATGATAGAATGTTACAATAAAATTTCTTGATTTCAATTAAACTATAAATTATATTTCCCATATAGTCACTCAGGTGATGTAGTCTAGTAAGAAATATTCTATAAAGCATTGGGCCCTAGGTTTGATTCCCAGCTTGGGGGGGGGGGGTTTAGTAGTGGCAAAGTCTAGTGGCAGGATTGCCCATTGAAAAAAAATTCCATATATTATAGAAGATATATCAGCTTCTATCTTATTTTCAATATCTAAATTTTAAAACACTTATTACATTATATTTTAAGGAAAATATAACCACAAGGCATTTTTTTTCTTTTTTGTAAAAAGACAAATTTTTTTCAAAAGAAGAGGGGGAAAGGGAACTGGCTTTTCCCACAATTTTAATTTTTTTGGAAATTTTGCATTTTGTAGTGTAAGGCAACAGATGGGAGCCACATCAAAATGCACTGAATGGGTATGAAACTTGAAGAGTTTTAATTTTGTTTGGCTAAGATTTCACATTTTTATCTTCTTCAGCTGATTTCCTGTGACCAGTCAAGAGTGCACCATGACTTTATGGACACACTGTATTTAGTTATTGCAAAAATGCACAGTCCAAAAGAAATGTAAAGTACTACAATATATAATAAATGGAACAATTTCAAAGACCAGCAATACTTAATTATTGACACTAATACAGGATATTTGACTTTTACTCAATTGTTTTGAGAGAGTATACATAAAACTTGTCCTGTCTGTAAACCAGAAAAGTGATAATTGTAAGGGACTTTTATTAGGGATTCTTTTTGACTGTATCTCAAGCATTATGAAAGCAGAAATTATCATTTAGTTCTCCTAGTTTACTAAACGCTTCGAGTAAGGGCTCTCTTTGGCATGAGATCAGAGGTGTTTATTCGGCTTATGGTACGGTAATGGTTTTCAGGACCGTGCCTAGTGTTTTGTGGTACAAGGTCAACTTTTTGCAGCTCTTGTATATACTATATATATATTAAGTTTCTTTCAGTATAAAAATAGTAAAAAAAGGAGCTTAATTTATCTTATAATTTTATATCTTTGTACACGTCCCCCAAAAGTACAGTTATTTATATTTTTGGAATATCTTAAATGGTTCTTTATTATTCAACAATGTTAATAATAACAAACTATATTATTGCGAGTTGATTTGAGTATTTTCCTTAATTTTTGCATATTTTTCTGTAGTGTTACATTTATGATGACTCACTGTTGCCTGACTCTTGTGAATACAAATGCATTTCAGTATCATCATGAGTTCATCTATCACTACGGACAGGGCCTGACTACTGAAAAGGCATGGGAAGCTGAGCTTCCCCTCAGCATTTGAAAGGGAGCTCCAAAAATGACTGAAAAGTGATAAAAATTCAAACTTTTTGTTTTTAAGTGATTGTTAAGTTTTTTAATTAAGAGAAGTGGAAAGCTATATTTAAGTCTTGATACTTCATGTCGCAACATTTCTAAATTGGTTCAGTTGGTTGATGTTTTTGCCTGGGACATCTGTTCCAGTTGAGTGAGTTTTCAATTATGGGGAACATTTGGTCCGCAAACAGGTGTAAACTATCAATATGCAATGTTACACATCTTCTAAATGTCAAAATTTACTCTGAACTGTCATGTTGTGATTTTTATGATGTCATCAAAATAAACAAAGAATTTCTGGAAAAAGCCATGTGTAATGAAAAGTACGATTAAATAAATAAAGTTTAATGTTCCAGTAATTTTTTAAAAAACTTTTTAAAGTAATTTCAAAAATACTCAAAAATCTTGTTACAATAAACTGAACTATTATGAACATTAATGAATAAAATATTTTTATCAAAGGAAAATTTCAAATTAATGAATAAAATATATTATCAAAGGAAATCATTAAAACTAATTAAATTAATGAAATTTCCTTTTGATGAATAAAATAATTTAATCATAGAAAATCATTAAAACTTAACTTTTCCCAAAAAAAAAGGGGAAAGGGAGGGGAGAAATGAGACTAAGCTTCCCTTCACTTCAGAGGTTAATCTGGCCCTGATTACGAAAACTTTGTGTTTAGTTATTGCAAAAATGCACACACTGTCTGAAAGAAATATAAAACACAACAATATAACAAACAGAACAATTTCAAAGAACAGCAATACTTTATTGGCACTAAATCAGTAAATCTGACTATTACTCACAAGGTTTTGAGAGAGTTTACATAAAGCTTGTCCCCTCTTTATACCAGGCAGTTATAATTTCTTGCGACTCTCATTGTTTGTTATTTTTCACATGAAAAGCATCAGGTTTCTCTCTCACATAAAAGTTCACAGAGTTCATCATTTCAGTCCTCCTTATTTACCAAACTCTTCAAGTAAGGCTTCTCCTTCAAATGAATTCAGAGGAGATTATTCAGTTTATACAGATTAGGGATGTAATGGATATCTGGCTGATTTTTCAATATTCAAAATACCGTCGGATATCCGAATCATAACTACCGGATATCCGGCTATATACCCCTAAAGTTCTACCTAAGTATACATGGGACAGGATAGAAAATTATATTGGAACATTTTTGATAAAGTGATACATAAAACAGAGAGATATTTTTTTAACTGAAAAAAAAAAAAATACAGCAAATTTAAGAGTGGAAATGGATTATTCAAAATAAGCACACAATTTCAACATTTGTTCAGTAGTTTTTGAGCACATTTATAACTAGTTGGGCTCATATTTAAAGTTGATTTCATGCTGCAAATGCCGCTTAGCAGACATTTTCTAAACTTA
The DNA here is from genome assembly GCA_038373885.1 of Cheiracanthium punctorium. NCBI lineage: Eukaryota > Metazoa > Arthropoda > Arachnida > Araneae > Cheiracanthiidae > Cheiracanthium > Cheiracanthium punctorium. Next base: position 52,515 of record JAWZYV010016264.1, read on the forward strand.
AAAAAAAAAAAAAAAAAAAAAAAAAAAGGCACATCTCATGTAGTGTCCATGTGCAAATTTGGAGGCGATCTTCTCATCATTTTCAGACTGCTGTTTATAGGGTTAGTTTAATTATAAGCACTGTGCAGTATCATTTGAAAAATATGTGCATTCAGTATATGTGATTTCTCTCATGGTAGTCCCATAAATAATGTAATTTTATACTCTCTTCCCATGGAGTTTCTCTGATATTTTTAATTTGCTCTGGAAATCTGATAATTAACAAAAAACTCTGATTATTCCGTCTTCAAAATTGATTTACAGAGGCATGGAGAAATTTTCAATCTTCATCCTTTTTCTAAATGACAATCTTTTATTGAGCATTCCTTTATTGATGTTGCTGTGGGATTAAGTTCACAGGTCTAGTTCCCCAATTACCTACATGAGGGAACTAGACCTGTGGGTGGGATGCCCTCTGTGAGGGGGGGGGGCTTAACCCGTATTTACGCTAAGTTTCAGTGAGAACTACAGAAAACTCCGAATAGTTAGGTCGGTGAACATTATCTGGTTTTGAACAAGGCACCTTCCGTCTTCCAGTCCAGTGTGCAATGCACTATGCCACTGGTAGGGCCATTCCAGTCTCCAATACTTAATAATTAGAAATTAACCCTTATTTTACATACACTGGTGGTCAAAATTAAGAGATGGAAAGCATTTTCACACATTTCTCGGAAAATATCACATAAAATCTGGACAGTTGGTTGCCATATAATGTCACTAGGGATGCACCGAATATTCGGTTGATATTCAGCAGACAAACCGAATATTCGGTTTGGCCGAATACTTTAATATTCGGCAACCGAATAGTAAACAAATTTAAGTATTCACCAATTGATAAACAAATACATATTTTTTATAACATGGATGAAAGATATAGTATAGTACCGTAGTACTAAATTAATTCAAGTTGTTACTTACTAATATCACACGTGAATACGCGTTAGAAACCCTTAGAAAGTCCACCTGTCAAGGCACCACCCCATCCTTGGCCGATCGCCCTAGCGTAACGTTGCCACAATCACACAAAAAACTAATATCACAATGAAATTAGTTTTAATGTAAGAGAAAGCACTCAGATGCTAGATTTAAATTTTGTTGCTTTTCAATTTTTCTTAAATCTTATGACAGATTGCATTAACCTTTCTATTACTAACTCATTTAAATTTGAAACAGGAACCAGGGAAAAAAAAGCCCTCATAACATTACGTGTTCATAAATATGTAAGTCAATTAACTACTAATTTTTTCAATTAAATATGCAGGTAAAAAAAATTACCAACATTTCACTATTTTAAAAAGTTATTAATAATATATAAAGGAAGTACTTGGATATTAAATTTTGCAGCATTTTAATTTATGAAGTTTTACACCATATGAAATATGAAATATTACTTAAGAACAAACTAATCAAATTAATCATTGCAATCAAAGTTTAATAAATTTTAGCTAAGTATTCGGTAATCGGCCAAATATTCGGTTAGAATTTTAACCAAATATTCGGTATTCGTTATTCGGCAAAATATGGTATTTGGTGCATCCCTAAATGTCACTATGGGGCTGGTGTCGCTGAATTGAGTTTAGGTATTTTTATGGGCATTGCTAAGCCTGCAGGAGGTATAAAAGTCTGCATCCAGCTGCTCAGCTCATTCCACTCTACAACACAGTAGCGGTTTTTATTCTGTTTCAGGAATAATCTTGTTGTTTTTTGTTGATTTTTAGGTGAAATGAGGGAACATCATCGTTTAGAGGAAGGTATGAGGTGGAGAATTGTAGGTAGACTTGAGGCAGGGCAATCCCAAGCTCAGGTTGCTAATGAATTGGGTGTAACTCCAAGCGTTGTTTCAAATTTGTGGAGCCAGTTTAAAATCAGTGAGACAGTGTCCAGAAGACCAGGGCAAGGTCGCCCGAGAGCAACAACGCCCAATGAAGACCGGTATTTGGTACTTACAGCCAAGCGCCAGAGGACGTCTACAGCGACACAACTGTCTAGAGACCTTGCTGCTGCCACAGGAACATTAGTTTCAAGGAAGACAGTTGCCAGGAGGCTCAGTGAAAGAGGGCTGTATGCCAGGGAGCCTGCCATTCGCATCCCACCCACAGAAGAGAGCGTGTACAATGGAGCATACAGCACCAACACTGGACACAGCTCCATTGGGCTAATGTTCTCTTCACAGATGAGTCCAGATTCAGTCTACAACATGATTCTCGGCGAATATTCATATGGAGGGAACCCGGGACCCGACACCATCCCAGCAACATCATGGAAAGGGACCAGCATGGTGGTGGAGGACTGATGGTGTGGGTAGGGATCATGCAAGATATCCGCACACCGCTCCATGTGTTTGACACTGTTTCCGTGAATGCCTAGAGCTACTGGCAGGAGATCCTAGAACCCTATGTACGTCTTTTCAGGGGTGCTGTAGGCCCGAATTCATTTTGTTGGACGACAATGCCCGACCACATAGGGCTCGCCTGGTTGATGAGTATCTGGAAAGTGAAGAAATTCATCGAATGGTTTGGCCAGCCAAATCTCTTGACTTTAACCCCATTGAAAATGCTTGGGATGCTCTTGGGAGGGCTATTACGATATGCCAACCCCCACCCAGAACCATTCTGGAGTTAAAAACCTCTCTGGTGGAAGAGTGGGAGGGTCTTCCACAAGCACTCCTTAAAAGGCCCCCATACATACACGTGTCGACAGTTAGTACGACTCTTCCGAAAAGCTATTAGTGGCGGGGGGATTTTTGTCACCGGAGCAGCAGATATTTAGCCATAAATCTCCATTTGTGGTTAAAGTGGGAGTGCTTTGGGTCAAGGGGTCAGATCAAATGCTTGACGATTTTTCGTTCAACCGTCCCATAATTTCAAAGGTACCGCTCTCGAAAGGTTGCTAGTTTAGCCAGATATGGCAATGCATCGACTTAGTGGTGATTTTTTTTTTCTTTTACGTAGAACCTCCACGACCCTCCATGACCTACCCTGGAGGAATAAGTCAATTCCAGTTTTATCCAGGAACTGGATCATTTTAAATGTGTTTTTTTATTTATTTTATAATTGATGTTAACTACTATAATAAAATCTTATAAATAAAATGATGTGTAGTTATAACTTGGTTATTAGTTTATATTTATAATCCATTACATGTTCAGTTAATCCATAGTAAAATATATTTTATGCACGAGAATGTATATAGTAGTAGTTAAACAGTAATATTTAAGGAGTATGCTATTTTGCAATCTCAAATGAAACTTTAAAATGACATGGCATTTGGTACAAGGTTACTTTTCATAAAATTCAATTCTTTTCATTTCACTTAAATAAAATATCAATCATTTCTAGACATTTATAAATTGTAATTAATAAGTGTCTAATGAATAATACAATAACATATTGAGTAAGTTTGTCGGAACAGGAATGATAAACTATATTCCTGAGGACAGCGTAAATTGCATCACACGTTCCTGGAATTATTTTTCCTAGAGCTTGAGGTGATATTAAAGTAGAGAACTTTAAGTCCTCATAACTGCATCCCGTAGCCAAAAATCTGAGTGTGGCTGAAAATCTTTCATGCGGAGAAATTGCTTTTCTCATTATGGTGTTGCTCCTTTTGATAATGGGCACCAGGGGGGGGGGGATATCGGGATATATCCCCCCCTTGAAATTTTTGGATTAGTGATGAAACTTCGTCTATTTATACACATATAAGCTCATATCCCCCCCCCCGAAAAATTTGCCTGATGGGCGCAACAAGTTTCAACAGTTCCATATAGGTCTCCTCGTTCATTCACAGATAATTATGGAAATCTTCTGGCGAAAATCGTAAATTTTCTACTAACTTTACATGGGATAAATTCTCTCTTTCTTTTAACCACTTTTTTTTCCAATTTTTTTTTTCTTGCTTTTTTTTCGGCTATTTTTTCAAGAAAGCAAGAGGACAACTACTGCAATCGCTGTATCAATTGACGTCATTCCGTGCCAAGTCTGAATGCAAACTGAGAAATATTTGATCGTATGGACGAATGATGAAGGCATGGAAAGTCAGTTATTTATTGCTATCCCGGTCATAAAAATCGCCCCGTAACTAATGGTTTGTCAGATGAATGCCGGCCATAACTCTCTTATTCACAGCATGCATACTCGTTATGCATGCTGTCTATCTGTCAGAGATGACACACACTATACAAGCCTCATTTTCATTGCCATCTTTCATCATGAAATTCAGTCCACATTGGACTGTTGGCAATGAATGGTACTTTAATTTTTGCTTTGCGCACATTATTGTCATACAATAAGTTATATCCATACCGAATTTCATTTATTTTTATAAAGTATTTCTCGAGATATTTGGGAAAATGCTTTCCATCTCTTAATTTTGTCCATCGGTGTATTATTCTTAAATTGAATTTAGTTATTTAAATTAATTTATGATTTTCTGCAAGTTTCAATTGATTTTTAAAGTTAAGTCTACTTAAAATAAGTACATTTAAAATATGTCTGGGAAATATTTATTATTGAAAATTATAACATGGTATTTTACTAATTTAAAATAGTTGCTTTTAGTTACGACTATAGTATTGTGAATGATTATCACTCCATACATAAAGTACTTTGACTAATATATATATATATTTTATGTGTGTGTGTGTGTGTGTGCGTATGTGTGTCAGAATGTCAAAATAAAGAGTAAAAAAGTGAAATTGTCCTAAAATTTGGAAACTAATGTTTGAAATGATTTTTTTTATGAATTTTCCCCCTTATGGTGCCATATAAATTTTTGTACTGTGAAAGAATGCTCGTATATTTTAGAAGCTAAACAATTAAACACATCTACTTTTGATTTTTTACTTGTAATTAAAAAATATTATTTTTTATTAAAGAAATTTAATGCATAACCTGAAAAATTCTGTTTCATACCTGTGTAAAACTACAAAAGGAAGCATTATAATTTCATTATAAACATTTAAAAGAGATTTACTTTTTATTTATCAATCTCTAAAAGTAATTTAACTTAAAATAAAACTAAAAATGACTTAATGTAAATTAATATTAAATTATTAAAAACAGAAAAAAAGCATTAAACCCATATTTGGAAAAAAATAACTCATCTATCGAAGGTATCTTATCAAAATAGATATCTTATTCTTAAGTGCAGGCTGCAGGTGTGCAGGCTGTCATCGATGCAAAAGGGGGACCAACATCATACTAAATATGTGCCTCAGGACGCTCCAAGTTCATACCACTGGGTGTCCGGATACTTTTGGCCAGATAGTGTATTGCATGTGAATAGGAAGTTGATGATTCAAGCAACTTTCATCAATGACTGTTTTCTGACACACATCGCAAACAAAAAGCTCCTCTCCTGTTGTCTTTAAATCACTCAGCTGAACAAATGCTTTTTGACACATCACTGATATAAGGCTTTTCCCCTGTGTGAATACGGAGATGTATTTTCAAAGAACCTTTCTGAGTAAATGTTTTCTGACACACATCACAAGCGAAAGGTTTCTCTAGTGTATGAATTATAAGATGACGTTTCAAGTGGCCTTGTTGAGTGAATGCTTTTTGACACACATTGCAAACAAAAGGTTTCTTCCCAGAGTGAATACGGAGGTGCTCCTTCAAAGTTTTTTGCCGAGCAAATGCTTTTTGACACACATCACAAACAAAAGGCTTCTCCAGTGTATGAACTTTAAGGTGACCAATCAAGTGACCCTGTTGAGTGAATGCTTTTTGACACACATCACAAACAAAAGGCCTCTGCTTATTAGGAATAGGGAGGTGTTCCTTCATAACTTTCAGTTTCTCATCAGTGTGAATACAGAGGTGTTCCTTCAAAGTTCCATGTACAGCAAATGCTTTTTGACACTCATCACAAGAGAAAGGCTTTTCTAGGGTATGAACTTTAAGGTGGCGATTCAAGTGGCCCTGTCGATTGAATGCTTTCTGACACATGTGGCATAGGTAAGGTTTCTCCCCTGTGTGTATAAGGAGATGATCTCTCAAGTGTGTTTTTTGAGTGAATGCTTTCTGACACACATCACAAACAAAAGGCCTCTCTTGAGTATGAATGCGGAGGTGTTGCTTCAAAGCTGTGTGCTCAGAAAATGCTTTCTGGCACACATTACAAACATAAGGACTTTCCCCAGTATGAATGCGCAAATGTTCCTCCAAAGCTTTGTGTACAGCAAATGCTTTTTGACATACATCACAGACAAAAGGCTTCTCTACTATATGAACTTTAAGGTGACGATTCAAGTGACCCTTTCGAGTGAATGCTTTTTGACACACATCACAAACAAACGGTTTCTCCCCAGTGTGAATGTTCAGGTGTTCCTTCAATTTTTTGTTAAAAGCAAATGCTTTCTGACACACATCACAAGTATAGGGCTTCTCCCCTGTGTGTAGCCGGTGGTGAAGTTTCAAGGTTTTCTTGTGAGAGAATGTTTTCTGGCACACATCACAAATATAAGGCTTCTCCATTATAGGTATGTAGTGCCTATCAAGGGAGATGCTCTCTCACTCACTTCACTAAAGCAAGGTTCCTTCTATGTGTTTGTAACTCTATTTCAGCTCTTGTCAGCTAAAAAAGAAAAGGAAATTCCTCTTAAAAAGCAGAAAACATTAATAAAGTCTGTTAAGCTAATGCTTATAACACATTTTAGTGGCTATGATTCACACACAGTTTATTATTATTATTCAGAATAAATTTGCAATTTTTTTTCTACAGTTGATAAAGTTACAAATACGAATATCTACTTGTTTACACCTTTTTTAAGGTTTTAATTACTTCTATGTTAAAAATAATAAAATAAATGATATAATGTTACTATAAATTTCTTGATTTCAATTAAAGTAGGAATTAAATTGATATTTTCTACATATTACAATGGATATACCACATTCTATCTTATTTTCAAAAACTATTTTTAAAACACTTGGTACTGTATAGTTTTAAAGAAAATACCAGGCGATTCAAAATAGATGTTAAAAAAATTATAACCACAAGAGATTGAAACATACTTTCAATTAAAAAAGTTAATCAAATAAAGAGTAACTTTCAGAGATAACAATATTTTTACTAGGGGCTGTATATATATTAAAGTATAATATTTAATTTTTATATGGTACATCATTTCATATCATTTTTACCGTGTTTACTCACATAATAGTTGTACTTTTTTTGACGATTTTTTGTGGTGAGTTTAGGTGCAACTATTGTGCAGTGAATTTTACTGCACAATACTCTAATGCATAACATTCCTGGATTATAAAAAGATATAAGTTGTTTTAACTTACCAAATGTTTCCAGTTTATCTGCCTTATATTAAAAAATCCCTTCCTCTATTGTATACACACACACAAAAAAAAAAAAAAAAAAAAAAAAAAAAAAGAAGCATTTTTCTTTTTATAGTAAAATTTTTAGACATAAATTAAGGTTGAATACGTGAGTGACTTTTATGTGAGGAAAATATTTTGATGATTTTTTCTGCCTGAAAACAGGTTCAACTATTATGTGAGTAAACACTGTATTTAGAAAAATGTTGCCCTGTGTTTTTTAAAAAATTAATTTTAAAAATCCCATGTTTCTAAGTGAAAGAGTTGCGAGATATTTAATCTTAAACTTGACGAGTTAAACCCCTTTACCAGCTGTGTTGGTGTCCGTTTACAGGAGGGAAAACTTTACTTTAGCAGACCAAATAGGAGTTGATAAAAGTTAAATAATGATCCGCATTTGTTAGATAATGGCAATTAAACGCATTCAAACATGAGAAATTAGCAGGTACAACTTTAGCTGAAGTGACAGGCATTGCATTATGAAATTATCACTAATTTAGTCTTTTAGGGGGTCATCCACAAAAATATGTCACGTTCCTAGAGAAGCAATTTCAAAGTGTTATAGAAAATGACAAAGTAATGGTGTGGATTATCTTTCACTAGAAATCGCTAAACATGCATCCAGTGTTTTCACTAGAGCGCGAGAATCTCGCATTTTTTTCTTTTTCTCACATTAAAAAATTATTACTGCAAGAAATTCGCGCACCCTATAAATCGGTTTCTCAAAAAACAAAAAATAATAAGGAACACTGAGTGAAAAAGTGGATTCTCAAGAACTAAAGTCTATGAAAGGAAAAAAGAAGGGGTCTGGGGTTCCTGAGAACATTCTGATCCTGGGGGGGGGGGGATCTTTAACTGGGTTATTTTTATTGCATGTACCTGTGCTTGATTTAGACTTGGGGGTCCAGTTACACTCAATAAAAATAACTAAAAATCATAAAATACCTTGATTTTGGGTATTTACCTTACAGAGGAATAAATACCCATTTACAAATACCTTACCCACTGGATATTTACCCAACCCAAATCTATTAGCAAAAAAATTCTCACCCATTTTATAAAAATCTCACTCAGTTTGGGGGAAAGGGTGAGAAACTCTCACCCAGTTTTTCTCTGTAAGGAAAACCCTGATGCATTACAGGAAAATTCTAGCTAAAACTGGATTTCCAGAGTCGAAAATACATGTCGAATGACCACTAACATAAATTAATGTCACTGGAACAGTAATTTTACTTTTCTGACTTTCAAGATCCCCCTTATTGTTTGACTACAAATGCTACAATTTTTAACTTGCAATATCTTGGTAACTATTCCACTCAGAAACATGGGATTTTTATGTACCTTCTTAGACACAGAGCAATATTTTTCTAAATATAAGTGACAAGAAATGAGAGACAGTATAAAAATTAAATTCTATATTTCAATATGTATACAACCCCAGGTAAAAAAAAAAAATGCCACATCTGAAAACTACTCTTAATTTAACAAACATTTCTAGTTGAAAATATGTTTAGATCATTTACCAATTAAAAGACAATCACTTTAACATCTCTTATTTTGAATCCCATGGTACAGCTAAAAACGAAAATTTTTACTTGTAAAAAGTCCATATTTTCAAGAGAAGGGGGCGAAAAAAGAAAAATCTATTTTTCTCCAATACTTTAAAATTTTAAGAAATTAGAGCAACAAATGAAGGTTACATCAAACTGCACTAAACAGGTATGAGACTTGGAGAGTTTACAGTATTGAACTTGTTATCCAGAATGAGAAGGACCAGATGTATTCTGGATAACTGGTTGTGCATTAGCGCACCATCCACTGATTTGATTGGTAGCATATATGTTACTCTACTTTTCAGGGGGCGTAGCCAGAGGGGGCTGCAGCCTCCCTCAAAATGGGACCCTTTACTTAGTTTACAATTTGATATTTAGCTTACAATTTGATACACAGTAATGATGGGCAATCTAGTTCATTTTAGTGAACTAGTTCTGAACAAACTAGTTCACGCCATGAACTAGTTCTTCGAAATAGTTCATATGATTTGTTAAAATTTTTTATTTGGGAATACCTTATTCCCCCGTAAACGATATATATTTCGGTTACACATAAACACATAACCATCATCAGTCGTTTCTGGATCTCACACTTTTTAGATTACGGAAAATCCCTTCTAAAATAGTATCCACAAACATTAAAAAAAAAAAAAACACTAAGACTTGTGAGACTGCGATTATGATTATTTAAATAAAATAAAAAATCAGTTGTTCAACAAGTTATGTAAGTACAATAATTTTTGTTGTTTAAAACTTAAATATTTATGCCTTTCCATTTGCTTATTTTGTGTATTTATCACTAATTTGGGTGCGTTTTCCCGTAGTGTCTTTGGGAGCGTTTCAGCTCCCAGAGACAAGACGTGAAAACGCGCCAAGAAGCACCCTAAACTAGGAATTAACAAACCTTTTAATTTAATTTTTAAAATTATTTCAATTTGCTTCGTTGATCATGCGAAATGGTCAGAGTCCCAGGGAACATTGCCGTGTTGGCGCAACTTCGATATACCCCCTACCTTGACTTTTGGAGACTTTTTTTGGTGCCAAGGCCGTTTTTGACGTTGCCAAAAACGAAAGAGAAGTGGCCAAAAATGCCGTTTTCGACGGCGCGAAGAATAAAAAAATGGCCGTGAAACCACTTCCGAAAGCGGAAAAACATATGAATTAGATTTCCACAAAAAATTTAGGGTTAAAATGTAAAAATGGCCACGAAGCAATGTTACCAGAACCGAAAAAAACTATGAGAATTAGAAAAATTAAAAAAAAAATTTAGGGTTAAGAATGTAAACAACAATAAAATCAAGAAAATTTAAGAATTCATGAACGTAGAATTCGCGTTTTCGAACAAGAAATTAGAAATAGAAAAATTGTAGAAATAATTAAGGGTTAGGAATCTAAACACTAATAAATTCAAGGAAATTTAAGAATTGATGGACACAGAAATCGCGTTTTCTAACAAGAATTTAGGGTTAAAAATTTTTAAAAACCTAAATTTTAAAAATAATGGGATTTTTATGTGAGGGGGGCTCTGCCCCCCCTCAACCCCCCTTTTTTTTACGAAAAAGGTAGTCGGGAAAAACTGGAATAATAAGAAATCGAGTAGAGCGTTTTAAGAAAAAAGCTAAAAACTGTGAAGCCATTCGCCTGTACAAATAGTGCACAGTTACCACGATGTATAACGCGAAACAATATTATACGTTAGCAAAAATATCCCGGAAAGGTTAAGCTCACACTCCGAAAGGATGTCTCCCTCAAAAAATCCAAAAACTTCTCCTGGTCCACTAACAAATAGCTCATAACAAAAATTATATTAGCTACACCTTTCTTCCCACACGTGGCATTTTTATCAGACCACTTTAACGTTAAATTTTGTTCAAAAATACCCTGATAATTTTCAATTACATTAGCTACGGAGGTTCTTAAAAAATCATAAAATCCTAACCAAAAATATAAAAAAAAGTACAGTAAAATATCAAAAGATCACAGTACCTTTGCAGAAGCGCTGTCGGTTAACTTACTACCTCTCTCTAAAAATGTGAAAAAAAGTTCTCACAAGCTTCCACGTGCAGGAGCTATTGCATCACGGCGCTCTGTCATTGGCCGGCCGGCCTATGTTGCCATAAATAGCCTCCCCCCATTCTCGCCAACGAAATTCGTTTGGGAAACCAGAAAATCACTTTTATCGCCAAGCTTGGCGCAAAAAACGTAATCTATGGCGCGAAAAAAAGGTAGGGGGTATATCGAAGGTCACCGTACCAACTCCTAAAAATTTACCACCTCTGATGCAATACAAAATAAAAGATATAACTAAATGACATAACTTACCACATAAAACTACTGATGGAAAATTTGTCTAAACAAATAAGATTGAAACTCTTGGAATCCTTTCAAATATCTTCAAAGGAGTAGCGTTTACTCCTCATTACGCCAGAAAAAAAAGAACAAACAGTTATATTCCTTTAGAGAATCTTGGCCGATGACGATAAATACAAAAAAAAATTTCAGAAAACTGACTATGCATCTTTGAGTTTAAGTATATGCTTTACATAAAATTAATTAAAACTTCTTTGTAAAAGATAAACAACGATACATTATACAAGAATCATTCACTTAGATTCACACCCTGTGTTGCCAACTCTGCAGGAGAAAAAGTGCTTAACTTAAAAGTGCTAAACTTATTCCACATTTTGGTTCATGACCCTTGAATCCAGCGGCAGCACGTCGATATAAAACACATCTTATTTACTATTTTTGCGATATAAATTATAGTCAAATATGCAGCTATCGTTTATGCAAACTTAAAAAAAAAAAACGAAAAAGTATTTAGTACGATCAGGTCCTCAAGAAGATTGTAAAATAAGAAAAAAAAGTTGTGTGGTTGACACGGCCTTGTGTTTGACGTGAATACGTGTACGCAATAGAGATGAGTTCGGGCTCATTTTTTGAAGCCCGAGAACTTTTAATCCGAGCCCGGGCAATATTATTTAAGTCGGAGCCCGAGCCCGAAATTTCAGCTAAAGATAAAAGAAATTCAATTACTTCCTTGATTGAATACTATAAATTTTGCTGTTCATGCAAATTAACGACAAATATAGTTGCAAATTCTCAATGCACTTTCTAATTCTTTATATCCATGTTTATCAAATAATGTCCGATCTGATGACTAACTAAGGAATATAAGCCGCCTTTCTGAAATACTCAAAAAGCTTCACGCACCTTCTAGGCGCCCGTGTCGCTACTTCTTTTTCTTTTTTTAAATAAGTACTTTTATTTTCCTCACGAATCAATTTTTAAAATATGTTTCAAGGAGTATGTTCAATAAATGAGAAATTTTTCACGAGCCCGAGCCCGGTTCGGGCCCGGGAAAGGGCTCGGGCTGAGCCCGTCTCATCTCTAGTACGCAACGAGTAATATTTTCCTTGAGTTTTATCAGGTTCAGGAAAAAATTAAGTAAACAAATAACTAATGTGTTATGGCTTTATAGACTAGGACTCCCAAGCTGCAGATATACTGGCGCCATCGTTTACCCGTTCGGACTAAGGCTACTAGAAACCGAACTGGCTTATTACATCTTTCTACCGACAAACCAGTTGCACACGATTCCACATTTCGGGAACAATCCCCATTTTCAGAACTTTTTTTAATCAGTTAGTACCCAAAATGTAACAATAATTGGGGACAAAATTTTGATTGAAACAGTCATTTCTAAACAATTTAAAAAGAAATCAATTTTGTTTCCTTTCTTTTATCAATGCTAGTAATTGTCTAGCTGAATAAATAGAAGCTAGACTTTAAGAAGAGCACTGAATTTATAAAATGTCCCCAATTTTTGTTTCAGAATTGGTGCACAAAGTTCCTTTTTGCGGACTCGTTACTTTAAGCGGACGAACTAAGCCTCGGAATAAAGTGGTGGATAGTGGAAGGGCAGAGAGGGAGGGGCAACTGGGGGGAAATCCCCAGGGCCTCACCTTTTAAAGGGACACCTCTTTTGCTGTTTATATATAATACTTAATCGTGTGTTGTCATTTTGTTAAAAAAAAAGTCGAAATACAGATTATGTCCCCAGAAGTTTCAAATGATTTTTTTAAGGAAATTAGAAAAACCAGCTAGAGCATAATCCCATAGACGTATCAATAAGTATAGAGCATTTCGACGGACCCCTCCTCTCTGCGATCGGTCGTCGTCTTGCTTGACAGCTTGGGGTTCTCGTAATGTATTTCAATGGGAAAAACCCGATTTTCAACATTCAAAAAAAGTATTAAATTTAATTTTTTGGATGATTGTAATGGATGGAATTTGTTAATCAGACATTCGACTTTTGTGTCCCAGGTGGCGTTTAATATTTTAAAAAGCTTAACATATAATATTTTAATGATATTTCAAGCAACTTTTTCCGCTGGTACTGCGTTCGGAAAGACAACATTATGTACGGGAATGAACACAACGTTTGTTTTAAGATTCCGAAGGTTATTCGGATTACTGTTTGTTTACAAATATCATTGTTGTGCATGCGAAATTTTCTTACGTTGTGAGATTTATGCAAGAATAAAGTTTTGTTTTTGAATTATAATTCATCGGATATTCTGTATGCCCTAGAAAACATCAAATTCCATTAATATTTATAATAAAGAAGTGTTTATTTAAATTCCTATTACGATATATTCAAATTGTTTTTTTTTTTCTTTTATAAAAAATAAATGTACTGCTTGTTATTATTTATCATAGTGTTCTTTTAAATATGTAAATGCCTGTAAAATAAGGCCAGTTATCCCATTAATAAAAAAGTGTAACATATGCATCGCATAACATATTTGTACATGTAATTAATCTAATACGTCTGAATATGAATTTAAAAAATAATCCAATAAATCAACTGAATTAAAGACGTAGACCAATTAATGTAATCTTTACTTAGTTGCATAATTATTTAAATTGACAGTAAACATGAGTGCAAAATGTAAATGTATAATTCCATAAAGCTTCTGCCTTTTTATTATAAGATGGAAAACATTTCTGTTTCGCAATGTTAGCTCATAAAACTGTACTAAACAATTCTACAATTACATTTTTGAATTTTGTTTCTAGTTAGAATCAGAACAGAAATCAAAAGCTGGAACTCTGACCCTGTATTTCTTTTTTCTGGGTGAATTTTTACATATTAGGCAAAACCCAGGAAAGCTCATGAATACTTTGCTCCAAAGCCCAACACTAGTACATTAATTCATAAATTTTCCCCTTTTCAAGCACAAACTGATTTTAGCAGACAAGACAAATCATATTCGCTTCACCTCGACCAGATTTGAGAGTCCTAAGACCATCAGAATTTGGGTGTTTTCTGTATAATGTTTATATTTCTTCCTGCTAATTTCCGACTATTTAGTTTTATATCACTGTTCTGTGAAATAATTATTATATGGAAAAATCTTTAAATTATCGTTATTTTAGTTAAATGTGCTACCAACCCCATATTGCAGGGGTTTGCAGTTCGCTACTGAGTATTAACATAAGAATATTAAGGCTCCGGCACCTTTTTTTGGTAGAAATTGCCGCTAGCCCTGGAGAATTACATGTTTTCTCATTGAAAAATTTCTTTCGTTAATTCCCAAAATGTTACACTTTTTGTATATAACCCACATACAAAAATATCCCCAATCAGTAAAATGTGCTTCATATTCTAATGAAGTGATGTACAAAATTTGAGAATTATATCCAGAAAAGTGTCAAATGTATGAAGATAATACGTACTGACTTAAACCACTTTTCAGTAGCTCTGTAAGGGAAAAAAATCACATTTTAAGGGTCATATGGATAATTTGAAAGAATATGTTACATTCAAATTCAAGTATAGACCCCAATCATCTTTGTTTATAGATATCTCTTAAGACCTTTTATGATGAAAGGCTGAAATTTTGTACATAATCTCATTTGTGCATGGGGTACATTTTACTAATTGGGAATTTTTTTGTATGGTAGTTGTAAGCAAATTTAAAAAGTGTTAACTCTTTGAAAATTAACAAGAGGAATTTTTTCGTACCTTATTAGCACTTAGGTGCTATTTCTTTCTAGCACGGTGTGGCAAGTAGACACTTTTCAAGTTTCTTGGTTTATGGCACATTTTCAATATTCTTGGCAAAATTTTCAATGTTCTTGGGACTTGGTGTAATCACTTTTAGTGATTACATCGTGCAGCCATGTTTTTCGGTTCAATCACAACTAGTGTGTCGGTAAAAGATTTTGCAATATGCACTAATCCAAAACATTTCACCACTAGGGGCTAAACTACAATATATGAAATTTTCAGTAACAGAAGTATGCGAACAGGAGTCTATAGGAGCACTTACAGTTATCATTACCCTCTTTATATTGCAGAATTGATTGAATAGATTAAGAGAAACTGAAATTTATCCAGATTTCATATACCCGAGTGCATAAATAAAATCTGGAAGAATTTCAGTTTCCATTTTTTCGATTCGCATTGCCTAATTATCTTTAATAGATAAAGAATTAAAGCATGTTATCACTTTTTGGGCACTATGCGTGTGTCTATACAATTTACAAACACTAATATTTTTATTTCCGTGTATAATGTACAAAGAAGTATGTGATCGCAAAAAAATTGGGTATCCAGATTTTGACTACCTCTAAATATACTTTTAAGAGTTTTTGAGAGACATCTCATTATACGCATGTATGTATGTCCCTATAAATTCATGTACAAACATTATGACTGACAGCTTCATCATTTTGATCAATGTTTCCCTGGCATCTGTACGTATGTATGCAACTCGCATATCTCAAAAACTATGAGCCGTACAATGTTGAAATTTTCTATTTAGGATTGTAACATCTACATCCATACATTTTGCTGTATGGACAGAAATTCCTTAAAGTGTAATTGAGAGATATTAAGTTATTTCAAATGAATCAAAAGTGATATATGTTGTTAAGGATTACAAAATGAATCTTGCCATCAAAAATGGTACCTTTATCATTTACAATTCTACTGCAGCACTCAAAAAAATTCCAACACATTACAGTCAATGGCAATTTTAGAGACATTCATCCATTTTAAACAGAATAACATCTTACCATATGGTTAGATAATGGTCCGGTGACGATCAGCCACCTCCCTCAAAAACTGCATCAGTCTCCAAACTTGGCAACTTTTGGTGTATATATGTATATATTTCATTCGCATATCTCAAAAACTATTAGTCGTAGATTGCTGAGATTTTATATACAAGATTGTTGTAACATCTTGTTGTACACCTAGATTTTTGATTCCAATCTTTTGGAGAGTTTGCAGGACAACCCAAAAGAATTTTGGTACTTGCATGTTATCCAAGCGGTCTGCTAAGACGAGCGATTTTTCGCTTAGATAAATGCAGGTTGCTTGAAATCATGATGGTTCTGAATACAACTGGCAGCAGTTTGCCAGCACATTTTCAAAAAAAAAAGAACCAATAGAAACCTCATATTCAAGGAAAATATTCAGCCTTCAGCTGAAATTAGTTTCCCCTCCGCTAAAGAGGTTTTTTGACAGAACCTTTTAATTTGTATTGGCAGCCATGTACAGGATGTATTTGCATGTAAATCAAACGGGGAGAAACCAACCGTTCTTCCAGTGGTGTCAAGTATTTTAAACAATCCGGTATTTCGGGGAATTCGAAGCCATTGCTTATAGCTAATTCTGGTATTGTCAATTTAATCAAACAATCGTAACATGTTTTGCAAAATTTGCCAATATCATCGATATCTTTGTAAAAGACTAGTTTTATAAAGTCCGTTGTCGCTCCTTTGGACAGTAAAGTTGTTTTGGAATGGGTTCTTATTGACTTTTTGAACCACAGTCGATCACAACAATAGCATTGGTGGATTGGACCATCAGCAACAGCTTCGAAAAATTTCTCAGCTAATTTACGAAATTCTAGTTCTTCACACCTTACATTTAGATCAGTATCTGTTCTTGGTCTTTTCGATGGTATATCTAGACAGAGTCGTAAACGTTTTCTGTCTTGTCTTCTGGATTTGGATTCCGCTTCTTGAGCACGAAAATCTGGATCTTCCCTTTTTCTTTGCATAAATAGACGGTTAGTTTCACGATGACTTTCTTCCGGATTAGACAACTGGCGAGGACGGCCAGCGGGCCTTGAACAACAGTCCCGGGTATATTCTTCTGATATTTAACGATGTAATACTGAACAGTAGAGCGTGAAATACCAAGCCTACGAGCTATTTCACACTGATCCCGCAAAAATGAAAATTTTAGAAATGCCACGACAGAACACCACCACTTGCTCCGAGGAGGGACAAAAGTTTGAACGCGACTCTGGAAACAAATCCAAGTTCTGAAAAATGAAATCGGAACCTCGGGAACTTGACAGCCAGTCGCAGACGCTCTGACAAAATCTTACAGTTTCCCCTTTTGTTTCATCTGACGTTACTTTGAAATTTTTCAAGTATCCATTATTCCAATCATGTGTCGGATCTTGGTGTGTTTCAAATTTCCGTGAGATCTGTAAGATTTTATTTACTATCAATTATCATCCACGACTTTTTTCGTCTGCCAAAAACTATTACCCTCTTTAGCGGAGGGTAAAAAAAATAATTTGGCGGGAATGTCTACCGGGATAATATGCAACTATCAGAATTCCAATACATTAATGTCTGGAGTCAGTTATTGTTTAGTCCATGCACAAAATCTCACTATTTGCCATCACCTTGTCAAGTTTTGCCGAAATATTGCCAATTTAACGCCAAAAATAATTACGCATTTTGCATGACTAAAACCACCATTTTAACCATAGAATGTTAAAATTTTGTATTTAGAACTATTGTAACATGTAACTGTGCTTTTGAGTGCTGTCGACTGAGTAATTTATTTACAGGGTCACCCAAAAGATTTAAAATACATTAAGGGTCTATAGATATGTTCGTTTCATTAAAAATCTGTGATGAATAAC
>JAWZYV010016265.1:0-42612 GCA_038373885.1 Cheiracanthium punctorium
ATAAGTCCTATAAACATCAAAATCAATACCGGTCTTACAATGGTGGTTTATAACATGTATACCCAATTTGAGCTCAATCGAATGTACCGTTTAAACGCTAGCGCACTTTCCAAAATTTTCCTCCATAGGTCATAATGTAAAAGAAATCTTTATTTTATTCCTGTAGAAAAACTGTAAGTCCTATACACATCAATACAGGTCTTGCGACGGTGGTTTATAACATGTATGCCCAATTTGAGCTCAATCGAATGTACCGTTTAAACGCTAGCGCACTTTCCAGAATTTTCCTCCATAGACCATAATGTAAAAGAAATCTTTGTCGTAGTCCTGTAGAAAAACTGTAAGTCCTATACACACCAAAATCAATACCGGTCTTGCGACGGTGGTTTATAACATATATACCCAATTTGAGCTCAATCGCATGCCCTGTTCAGGAGCTATCGTGTTCACTCACATACATACACACATACATGCATACATCTCGTAAAAATAGCATAAATGAATTCAGAAGACCTCAAAACGTGTAAATACACCAAAATCTCGAATTCGAATTTTTTCATGATTACAATACTTTCCTTACATGGTACATGTTCGGAAAGTAAAAATAGCAGACAGTATTTCGAAGTCAAGTTTTAGGTGACTCTGCGATGCATTTCAAGGTTTTCCACATTGTTCAGTCATCTAATAAGAGTACCGAATTTCGAACTTCCGCTGTCACAGAACTTGGCCGTTCAATTCTCATAGGTGTGAAGTATTACGGAATATAATTAACCACTTCTTGTAAACCGTAGATACTTTGAATATTTCTCCAAAATAGTCGCCAGTTCACGCCTTTGATTCAGAAATTTTCCTAAATTTTTGACAGAGAATTGCCGTTCTTGAAAAGTGGTTAAATGTATTACGCAATACTTGGCACCTATGAATTCTCTGTCACTTAACATTCGCCTACAGCCAACTGCACCTACACACAGAAAGCCTATCAATTCAAGCTTTAACGTCATCACAGTTTTATTTCAAAAGGTAAAACTATTTAAAATTTCTGGTGAGTACTACAAATATTAGAAAGTATCTTAATTTAAACATTAAAATTAAAAGGCTTTTCTCATTCAAAATTATTCAATCTTAGCAATTTCGTTATCATATTATCTTATTTGTCACGGTTAAAAATGTCATTTGTCCTAAAATTATATTTTTTATCTCAAATTATTAAAATATTGTTATTCATGAGTAAATTCACCAGAGATTTTTAACATAGCTTTATTTTGTGAAAATAAAAAATTTAGACATAATCATGTCGTCAAAGCTTTGTGAGTTGTTATCCTTTCTCGATCCAGGCGGTATTGCTACAGCAGAGTTGCAAGCTGCTCCGGAATATGTTTAAACACATTTCTAGGATACAAATGTTTGGCTTGAAATATCGCCGAATTTCGATATTTAACATGCGGGCCGATTAGCATTTCAAAAAAGTTTTAAAGAAATATCACTGTTTACAAAAAAGTAGTTAATTACATTCCGGAGCAGTTGGCAAATCTGGTCTGCAGTCCTAGCCGCCACTCATAGAACAGAATCCTAGAAAATACGAAAACCAGCGCTGCACTAGAATATGTACGAGGTCTCTACGTACTGAGCTTTCTTTCTACATTTTGAGGTAAATGCATCCCGAAATACCGCTTAACCTGTAAAGACAATATAATAATATAAATTTTTCTAAGTATTAAAATATAAGTTTGTCGAAAATGCTAGATGTGTTTTCTCAAAGCTGAATTACTTTTGCAGAAAGAAATAGTGCAGCAAAAACATCGTATCGTAAGTCAGATCTTATCGTAAGTCAGATACAAGCACAGTTATCCTTCGAAAAAATCATCATGAAAATTCGGGCATTTTTAATATCGGTGGTCGATCGTTCTCTGAAATTTTTTTTAAAAGATTTGATATATTCAATGTCCTGACCACCTCAAGAATTAATTCAACACTTCATAAATGCAAAGAGCCTGCCTAAGGCTATCACGTGATTGCAAGTTCAACAAAAGCTTTGCGACTTTATTTCCACAAAGTAAAGCACTTTAAAATTTCTGTTTTGCGCTGCAAATATTCGAAAGTCGCCTTGATTACAGACACAGTGAATATTATTTCTCTGAGGCAGAACTAATTCGTTAGTATCTATTTCTTATGTATAGTTACTGGTGACCATGAAGATAGAAGGGGGAGAACGAGTAACAACTAAATAGGCAATATTTAGCCAAAAGTTGACCAAATTTTCTCAAACAGATTGCAGATGGCACTGCGTCCGTAAGGTAGAGTTGAAATCTGAGCATTTACCATTGCAGAGCTGCCAAGTCTCCGGCTTTTTCCGGGAGATTTTCCACCACAATTTTTAGACAGTTTTATTATGGATTAAATATTTGGACTTATTTTAAGCACAAATTTGTAAGTAAAAATTAGTGGTGGGAAATCTCCCGAAAAAAGCCGGAGACTTGGCAGCTCTGCCGTTGTTTTCCATGTATTCGATTGTACGTAATTTATGTTTTTGAAATTTGTCAATGTTTATTTATAGCTTCCAACTATCTCCGTGGTGGTAGCTAAAGATTGTCGTCTGTCGTATAGTCAAACTTTTGTCTTAAATCTTTTTTTTTTTTTTTTAGAGTACATTCAAGGAAATTTAACTAGTTTTAATGACACTTAAACAGAAATGACTTAGTAGACCCTGTGAGGTCGTCCAATCAACGGTTAGGAACTCTATATCTTGAAACTGTTGTCGGTGGTCACCGACGGCTATGAGGTGAGTATAAGGTGCCGAGTGCACTAAACGTACTTTCCGTAACATAAGTGGCAGATTCGTACATATTTGTATCTTAATTGTTTTCCTTAAGTGTTTTTTTATTATAAGCAATAATTTTCAGAAATGTATGTGTTGTGGGAGAATTTCGTGACATTTCTAAACATAACTTTTCAGAATATTCTTCGGTGTCTTTCGGTAGTCAAGCGGTAGAGAAGGAAAGTACTTGAATTAAGATAGTACATGAAAAAAGAGTTCACTTGTGTAAAAATATTAAAAGCATTTAAAATTATATCAATAATCGTTTAATTAAAAAATAAATATACTTCTAAATAAATAACCTATACAAAATGATGTTCCATAACTTCAACAACAAAACAAAACTATAACAAAAACAAAAACAAAAGAAAACAATAACATAAATCTCATAAAAAATAACGACAATAGTAGACGATAAAAAATATTTTTTTTAGATATTTCGATCAACCCACGTTAAATATAGCGAATAATTAAGCGGGGAAAATCTTATTCTGTCCCCGTATCGAAAATTCTGTCACATTGTGATACATTGCTTAAAATTATTCAGAAAAGTGGCCTATAAAAAGTATGTACAGTATCCTTCAAAGAAAATACTCTGCAGCATTTTATTTATGCAGTCATTGCTGAGAATTTCTGCCCTTCAAAGTAAAATCTAAAGATATATTTCTTTATGGTAATATAAAAGAGAGAGATAAAAGACTGGATTTTCTTTGGCTATATTTTATATTGATATATGGCTATGTTTGAAGTATGTCATGTGTTCAGTTATATAGAATAAGAAGATACAACAAGGTTAATTTTATGAGAGTTTGAACCCGAATTACTCACAGCAGAAAACGTTCTTTCACTGCCCGAGAATACAAAGCACTTGCTATATAATCCGACGATACTGCCATACTTTCAAGATCCTTCCACCCTGATATTATGATTAAACAATTACAGCTCGAAATAGATAGCGTAGAAATCTGGTTTTAAAAAATGGAAAATTAAAATTAACTCCTCTAAATGTAATGAGATTCACCTCGCCAATAGCAGAAAACTGTTCAGAAACCTCTACATATATAACAATAGAATTAATTGGACCAGAACCTGTAAATACGTAGGTGTGATGATTGCCTGCAGTCTGAGATGGAAAGGACAGGTGCTTTAAGCCCGAAACAAAATGGTTGGAGCAACAAAAAAAAAACTAGAGAAGTTTATTTTCCAAAATAAGCTCAGCCGTCAAAATAAAGTAAAATTATACAAATGCATAGTGCTTCCTGCGGCGACTTACGCCAGCCAAATTTGGTGAAATACTGACAAAACCAATCTAGATATATTATCACGAAAACAAAACGCAATTGTCCGCCGAATACGGCACGGACACAGGTACGTGACTAATACTGTTATTCGGCGAGATCTCGGCATCCCTACCTTCAGAAAAATTGTTCACCAGATTGGTGAACATTTCTTCACCAATCTCGGAAGCGTTACGAACGAACTATTTACTGAGCTGCCAGATTACGATTTCCGAAAAGAAGTGAACTGTAAAAGTCCCAAGGCGGTCTTACTCTTAGATATAAATTAGGAACTTTTCTAATTACAACCGCTATTCTAGTTACTGTTTCCGCGTATTTTGTGTGTAAAATTTGTTCATCGCCATCCATTTATGTTGTTATCTCATTTTTTATATATGTACGTATTGCTTATTTATTATTGACATTTTAAAATTAAAATGTTTTTCTTGACGTGACCACGCCTCACATGCAGGACACATTTATTGAACGTTTGGAAAAAAAAGGATTGTAACTAAGAAACTGGAAATGTAGCCTTGAATGGTCCAGGTGTTCCATGTAATAAAATTTTGTCATGTCATGTCTTTCTTTCACTGAAGTGCAATTCCCGTTTATATTAAATTTTTCGGTACTCATTCAACAAGCGTTCATAAATTTCGCTCTCTTCAGTTAATATTCAGCTGACAGACGTACACATTAACAAGCACACGAACCGCACATGCATAGCTCACAATTACTGAACATAACTATGCACTTTCAGAAAAAAGCCGTTTCTCGTTCAGAAAACAGTATATTTCTGGGATACATGCACTGCCTCCTAGATACAGAAAGCCTGAGCGCTGAAGCATTGACGTCATCATTAAGCCTTTATGTAATGACGTCACAATACTTTCACTCTCATAAAGTAAAACTATTTCAGTTTTCTGGTGAGTGCTACAAATATTAAAAAGTATCTTAAGTGAAAGATAAAAATTAAAATACGTTTGTGACACTAAACAATTCATTGTGATCTACTCCCTTATTACATTATATAATTAGTTACAGTTAAAAACTGCCCTTTTTTGTAAAATTAAATTTTCTATCTCAATTCATTAAAATGTTATTATGAGAGAGTAAATTCACCAAAAATTTCGAACAGTTTTACTTTATGAAAATTAAACTGTGATGACGTAACCTTTAAAAGGCCAACTGATGACGTAAAGGCTTGGTGACGTAGCATTGGTTAGGCATTCTATATCTAGGAGGCAATGATACATGTCGTACCAGACACTTTTCCGAAAAATATTTTTAAAAAATTTGCGATTTACAAAAAGTAGTTAAATATATTTCTTATAGTGGCAGCTATGTTACATGTACTTGTTTTTATATCGACTTAAAATGGTCTGTGTATCAGCTTCGTGTACAGGGTGGTCATAAAAATATATCCATGTGTATGGACCTCTAGTGGCCGTTTCGTTGTACCGATCGAGATGAGATTTCGGATATAGTTATTCAGAAGTATGAGCTCCTAGTTCACTGAACAGCAGTAAATTAACGCTCGCGTTTCCGGTTATAAGTACAGAAGTTCGACATTTTCTAATAGCGTCGCCCATTTTTTTCTCGCTGCGAAATGTAGACCGCGTGCGAAAATCCTAAAAACCATTGGAATGGTAAGTTTACCAAAAAAAATGGTCGTGTTATGCAGCACAAAAAAAAGTTCTGTGAACAGCCCATAAAAACACGATTATGCAGCAAGAATTAAAGTGTGATACAGGTTACGTTCCTATGGTCGTTATGGTTTTCGCATACGATGAACATTTGTGATGAAAAAAAAATGGGCTTTACAGTTCGAAAACGTCGAGTTTCGGTAAATATAACGGTCAACGAAAGCGCCACTTTGTTGCCGTTTTTTAAATTCTGACCTAATGCCTTTAAATAACTACATACGGAATCTCGACTAGATTAGCTGAACGGAACCAACACCTCCTAGATAAAGAAAGCCTTACAACTCCTACGTCACCAAGCTATGACGTCATCATTAGGCCTACATTTAAATGTTTTATATCCAGAAAATGAATGTATAAAATGTTTCTGGTGAATTTACTCATGCATAACAATATTTTAATAATTTGAGATAAAAATATAGTTTTATGACAAATGGCATTTTTTAACCCTGACTAATTAGCTAATATGATAAGGAAATTGATCGGAATGAATAATATTGTATGAGAAAGGTATTTTAATTTTAATTTTTATTTAAGATTTTTTCTAATATTTGTAGCATCCACCAGACATTTTAAATAGGTTTACTTTGCGAAAGTAAAACTGTGATGACGTCATTACTTGAAGGCCAAGTTTCAGTTGTTAGGCTTTCTATATGTAGGAGGTATTGACGGAACGGTCGCTAGACGCCCGTATATCGAAATATACGGATATTTTACGACCACCCATAGCTGCCAACTATTCCGGAATACCATTAACCACTTTTTGCGAACAGTAAATTTCTATGGGTAGTTTGTATAAAGTATTGTTTCAAATAAGTAACCAGCCCAGCATCCAACTTCAAAATTTAAGCTGTATTTTAAGACCAATCCTTCTGTTCGAAAAAAGTGGTTAATGATATTCCGGAATAGTTGGCAGCTATGCCACCCTCTATTTTTTCTTCGGTTTTTGAATAGTAGTTGTGTTAAAGAGACCTGTATCCGTAGCAAAATGTGATAACAGTCAGTGGTTTTTGGTTATTAAGTCATACTGCTCCTTCTCAGAAAAAATAATTCAGTGCATCTACATTGGCACAAAATATTTGATGGAAACTTTGTACGCAGTTCGTCAATAACTTACCAGTAAGTATGTTTGCGTAATGTTCGATTCAAATTCCACTTTGAGAACACTAGTACTTGACGCTAGAATTAGAATATTTGGTGTCAAAATGATACTTGATAAATTAGTAAAACAACAGTTCACTAATAAACTCACAAGATAAACTCTTCAGAACTGCTCACTTTCGAAGTATCTGTTACAGATACTTCGAAATTACAATTATAAGATATAGTCTTAACAGGTCATCCATTAAGCAAATGGTTCGAAAATTGGCAAAATTTTTCTTCAAAAAGCATTTTGATTTTCCCAACAAATATCACAGAACTTTTTGATATTCATTATGATTCGTATATGATATTTGATCCGATATTCATATATGATATAATTTTTGATATTACATTTTGATATACGTTATTCGTAAACTCATAGAAGAAATTTCTCATAAAAGCTAAAAGTTTATTTCATTTGCCTTTTTTATGATGCTATGATTTTACCGATTATTTATACATCTTGTATCATCTGATTTACATGACCTTAAACTTTCTCAATTTTCATTACGTATATTAAAACATTTTTAAGCTTGACTCCCCTCACAATTTGATTTGAATTGTGTGAATTTGCCATTGAGGTTGCCTGTATTTAATTATTAAAAATATAAATCTTAATACACTTTAAGCCGCTCACATATAAATACATTTTTCTCTCGTAATAAATCACTCGGCGTATAAAGTTCAGCCCCCATAATGAAATTTAACGCTTACTGTGAAATAATTTGTTCTACTTTATCAGCAATCAACATTCGAAATTTAAAAAAAATGAGAGTCGTTTATACTCATAAAAAGTGCAGCAAATGTCGAAAAATGACAATTCAAAGAATGCATTCCAAAAATAGCACGTTTATGTATGTAGTTTGTTGCAGAGGGAGAGTTACACTGGAGACTGGTGAGGATGTAACTTCACTTCAGGGGCTCTAGCACCATGGTATCGTAGAATATCTGTGACGGATATTTCTCTTTCTCGGATAGTCAAATACTTCGGATAAATAGCCGCATCTCTTGTTTTGGTGCTAGCACAATGAGTGTCGAATAAAACAAGCAAGTATTTTTGGGAATGCAAAGGTCTATTCGAAACTCAGACCGATCAACCCATCAAAACACACGGCTTTCTCCCCTTTTTCTTAAACGGAGGCACTGTCTCTAGAATTTTCGAAGACTCCGGAAATATCCATGAAGAGTCGAAGCCGGTTTTTGACTGACCCACCGTACTGGGGTGAGGGGTCCTTTTGTGGAAACACTTGAC
Source organism: Cheiracanthium punctorium (assembly GCA_038373885.1). Classification (NCBI taxonomy): domain Eukaryota; kingdom Metazoa; phylum Arthropoda; class Arachnida; order Araneae; family Cheiracanthiidae; genus Cheiracanthium; species Cheiracanthium punctorium. Next base: position 8,188 of record JAWZYV010016265.1, read on the forward strand.
ACACCGTGATACACACAGTAGAAACCTATCCAACTTGTACTCTTCGATACCGGAATGCAAGTTTTCGCCTTCATCCAACCTGTCGGGAAAAAGCAGAATTATTTCCGATAGTGAAAATGACAGTCAAACAATTACGATAGGATCGAGCTAGGACATATCCATTATTTCTCGGATTGTGACTTCATAAGAAGAGAAGGCTCGATATATTCGCTACCGAAAGCCAGAGCTGCCAAGCCTCCGGCTTTTTCTGGGAGATTTCTCACTGCAATTTTTAGACAGTTTTATTTTATATTAAACATTTGGACTTATTTCATCAATAAATTTGTAAGTAAAAATTAGTGGTGGGAAATCTCCCGAAAAAAGCCGGAGACTTGGCAGCTCTGTAAGGCTTTCCGATACTGTGGTGGTACAGCCCCTGCTTGTGGAAAGTCGACGTGTGTTAACGTGGTTGACGAGAAATACGTGATAAGACGCTCGTATTTTGGTCCCTCACGACTTTGCATTCAAGAAACATGTGACTCCCTGGCTCTCTCGGACTAAGATGGTCACATGACTTTTCGGATGCAAAGGGGTATAAGTAAAATGTCAGCACCAGAGCCCGTATATCTCGTCATCCAAAGACATTGTTTGATTCTTTAAAAAGTCGATGATACGAATATATTGCTCCGGATGTTCAAGATAATCAAAAAATTGATTAGAATTCCGCTAAATAAACCTATATTTTAAATAGTTTTTTAAAACTTGTATTCTAGGCATAGGTTTAACGACGTAAGATTTCGTGACCGTTTGTCTACGAGTTAAGAAAAACTCAATCATCTGGAAACTTGCCTCATTACAGCCTAACGTCCGTTAAGTCTACCCAACATATGAAGAGAATCTCAAGAGGAAGTGCCTAGATTTAGGGAGATTTATATAGTGATAGTGTCCAAGTTGTACAGAATTGGTCTTTAAGTGATTGATTAGTCTTTGTGAATAAATGTGTGTATACGGTTGCGATGTTCTCTGGCTCCACCAGTAGAATAGCGCTAGCGCTTTGATCTGGGAGACGGAAGGTGCCTGGTTCGAAACCAGGTCGCGTCCGCCGACCTAACCATTCTGGGTTTTTAGTGGTTTTCTCCGAAACTTCGCGTAAATGCGGATTACGACCGCTTAGAAAGCCTCCCATGGAGGGCAATCCCACTCCCGGTTTAAATCGCTAGAGTAGATAATTGGCCGTAACCCACATTTCCATTTGCATTTTGCTATGCTGTCTGTTATTTTGAGTTTTTTTTATAAAGCTTTTGCATAACGTCTTTATATTTTAGTTATTCAGCTGAATAAATGCTTTAAAATACAAGGTGAAAGAATGATTCTTTAGCTACTAAACCACCTAGACCGTCTAATGAGTTAGTTATTTTTAGTACATAACTGCTGAGGCTTAGTTTGATTCCAGTGGCAGCTTGCACATTAATTTAAATAATAATTTTTCATTAATATATTTTTATTTTAAAATTAGTTTTATGCTTGTCAAGCTAGTCCTTAATAGAGTCAATAACTTATAATTAAAAAAAAAACATTGTTACAGTTCTCATTTTTTTTCTGCATAGAGACCGAAATCGATAAGCCTGACTCTCTTCACTATTTGACGAGACGTGAGTGTTTCACATGGAGGTAGTCAGCAAATAATTCTCGAAAGGTAATAAAATTTAATGCCTAGTTATTTTACTGGGTCTTTAAGGTTGTCTGAAGATCGTGAAATATTTATAAAAATATATAGTCTAACCATTTTTTAAAAATTGTTTTTTTACGCAATACCATTTCACAGCGTGACCAAACGTTGTGTCAGGTGCCTCGGTAGATGCTTTCAAGTGAAGCTCATTCAAGTGCCAGCTTCAGTAAGTGCTGTTGATCCGGAAGTCTACGGCTGCATCCACAAATCTATCTCTCCGGATAGCAGAACCGAAGTTGCCTATGCTATTTTTACGGGTATTTGAATAGTTGGTACTATATCGGTAGCACGACCGTCTTCTAAAAACACTGCCTGTCATCTTTGGAAGAATGTTCTAAAATAAAAGAGGTACATACTTTAAATGTGTAACCTTATGTGGATGCATTAAAAACATAAAAAAGATGCTTTAAATATGTGGTGTTTATCTTTCACTATGCTGAAAAGCATTTTCAAAGTAGACAAGCTGAGTATCTACAAATGATCATTTTGACTTCTCTAAAAATAAAGATAAGAGGAAATAAACAATATTTTATTAGTGTATGCAATCATGCATTTTTACGAATAAATCTAACAAGGAAATAGCTCAAAGAATTATTCACAAAAACCTGTAATATAAAAGTATTACACAAAAATATATAGAAATAAGAAAAATTTGTAATTGTATTGAAAGGTGGTTCTGGCCTACCGCGCGACTGCCGTTCAAAGAGCCAGGGATTTTGGGTGGTTTTTTCCATATGAAACGTGAGCACAGATTAGAAATGCGTAACACTATAATCGTGGGATGGGTCATTTTGACCCGAAAACAAATTGGATTCCGTTTTATTCTTTTATTTTTTTTCAAAAAGTTGCGAACTGAAATTTTAAAAATATTTTAAAGACTTATCCTAATACCTTATCCTAGACTTATCCTAATTATAAAGACTTTTCCTAACATTATGTTATGAATTATCTGTAAAAAATTTAAGCTCTTATAGCTTTATCATTTTTTTGCTTTTAATATGTATCCCTAAAATCGCGGAATGGGTCATTTTGACTCGAAACTTCTCACGAGTCTGAAATCCGAAGTTCAAATTAAATAAATATCATTATTATTAATAAAGTTAATGGTAATGTCATACTAAATGGCATAATAGCATGTCATTATGTCAGTTTCATTGCAACGTGAATTTTACAAGTCATGTCACTTTGACCCAGCCCGCGGTTTTTGGTATACTTACCTCAAGGGATGCGGCTCTAGTAGAATTATAGCAGTTTTATACTTCTAATGTAATATTAAGCTTAATACGAATGCGAAGGTTTAACTTATGTCATTACCGTTCCAATACAGAATGATTTTTGCATTGCAACGTGAATTCTACGAGTTGGGTCAATTTGACCCAGCCCGCGGTTTTAGGTATACCTCAAAAACCGCCGTTCTAGTGTTAAAAAGTCTTTCTCCTAGGGCACCTCCTGTGTCATCGGCATATACCTCTCGTGTATGTTTGTCCTCACATAATACACATACGCTCTACTGAAGAGAAAATATAGGGGAAAAAATGTGTCTGAATGTACGGATTAAGGACAGTACGGAAAAGATTATTGAAGTTTAAGATAATTGACGGTTAAGTTTAAACATATCGAAGAACCAGACGACCGTTATATAATTTCCTTAAATTTTGAAATTCGAAATATCAAAAGATTACAATAATTAAAGCCAACCCTTTGTAATAGTTTTTATTTGACATTTTTATCTTATAAATAAAAATGAAATTCTGTTTGTTTGTTTGTTTGTTTGTTTATTTGTTTATTTGTTTGTGGATTTGAGTTGTATACAAATCCACAAAAATGGACCTATCAGCCTGAAATTTTGCACAGATATGTAAAATAATATAGAATAAATCATAGTCCACTTTAAAACTTTGAAAGTCCAACCGTTCCCGGAATTTAAGAGATTTTTTATGTTCTGCACGCAAAAAGCTTTCCGTAATTGTAACCCCTGTAGTGAAAAAATGTTAAATAAGGATCGTGGTTGCCATGTGTGGCGATTTTGCCGAATAAGATGTTTTAAATTCTCAAAGTAAAAATAAAAGAATAATAATGATTTTTTTTTTTGTTAGTTTATATTCGTAAGGTTATATTTTTTTTAATTATAATATGTGCATGGGAAATCGGAGCAGGAATGAAATGTTTTATACGCAAAACAATAAGAATTGAAGATTTCCGAGGCTAATATGTTAAAATTTTTTAGTTTGGCGAAAAAATAAAATGGCTCAAATGCCGAGAAAGTGAGTTCTAGCGGTTTGCACAGTTTCCGGCTAGGCGCAATTTACTGAGAGCTTAAGGAAACGGATTTTTGAAAACAAGTGCAAAGGTTTTATTAGAATACAGCGTTAAATTTTAATGATCCGTGCGAAAATAATGCAGTTATTAAGGGATTTCAAGCGATCTATCTTCAGCATTCTCGCGATTTTGAGGAGGATTCTAACGCTTGGCGCTATTTATCGTAATTTAATCGTCTGCTATTTGGGTTATGAATACACCTGCGTATAAGTTTTTGAAATTTTCATTCAGTTGGAATTGTGCATTTTTCTGAGCAGCTTTTCTGCATCTAATGTATTACATCCAGAAAAAAGGATGTTAGAAATATCATTTTTAATTTTGTTTAATCACACTCATGATACACTTTCCAACTTAATGAAAGAAGGAACGAAAATAGGGAAGACCCATGGATTATAACTCTTTTTATATATAGCACTTTAGTGCGTATTTAAAAATCTGAAAGTGTGTCAGATTTTCTATGATTCTAGCGCTTGGCGCAATTTAATGAGAGGGTATTTTTAAAAACAAGCGTAGGTTATCATAAATAAAAATGAAATTCTGTTTGTCAATTTGTTGATTTGGGTAGTATACAATTCCACAAAAATGGACCTGTCAGCCTGAAATTTTACACAGATATGTAAAATAATATAGAATAAATGATAGTCCACTTTAAAACTTTGAAACTCCACTTTATTTCCGTTCCCGGAATTTAAGAGATTTTTTATGTTCTCCACGCAGAAAGCTTTACGTAATATTAACCCCTGTAGTGAAAAAAGTGTGTGAAATAAGCATCTTGGTTGCCATGTGTGGCGATTTTGCCGAATAAAATGTTTTAAATTCTTAAAGTAAAAATAAAAGAATAATAATGATTTTTTTAGTTTATTTTTTTAGGTTATTTTTTTAATTATAATATCGTGTGCGCATAAGAAATGAGAGCAGGAATGAAATGTTTTATACGCAAAACAATGAGGATCGAAGATATCCGAGACTAATATGTAATTTTTTTTAGTTTGGCGAAAAAAAAATGGCTGCTAGGCCGATTTTTAGAGAGTGAGTTCTAGCGGTTTGCACAGTTTTAGGCTTTTTGGCGCAATTTACTGAGAGCTTAAGGGAATAGCATTTTTGAAAACAAGAGTATAGGTTTTCTTAGAATACAGCATTAAATTTTAACTATCCGTGCAGAAATAATGCAGTTATTAGGGCATTTCAAGCGATGTAGCTTCAGAATTCTCGCCAATTGAGTACATTGATTTAACTTGGGGGAAATCCGCCAAATTTCAGAAAATTGAAATCTTTGCATTTAGTACATCGAGGTAACGATGAATAAAACATGTTATAGTTGATAATTTAAAAAATGCGGCTGTATTAAGGGATTCCACTTTTCAAATAAATGCCTGGCGGTCGAACCATTTCCCATTTTGATTGCTGCTAAGGCAATGCTTCGAATGATTCCCTGAAAAAACTCTTGCAAAATGGCGTATGCTGGCACTTTGGCGAGGCTTAGATTTGAAACTGGATTTTACTTGAGACTGGTATATACGTATAATAAGACTGGTTATAGATAAAAAGGAATGCTGGTATGTGTGTAGGAGGTTGAAAAACTCCAGCACCGTTTCACCGATCACCATGAAATTTGGTTCACCTAAGTCTTTTATCATGGAGAAGGTTTTTATGCTATCCGTTTTCCTCTAACTTTTCACTAGGTGGCGCAGCAGAACGTCGAATTCTATTCCGTTTAGCCGTTTGCTATGCGAATATCGTCCAACCAATTTCGATGAAATTTGGTACACGCGAATATTAGAACACGGAGAATATTTTTCACTGCTGTATCATTTTGCTGTAACTTGCCGCTAAATGGCGCTGCAAAGCATCAACTTCTATACCGTTCGACCGATCGGCATAAAATTTTTTATACTTACACATTTGAGCACGAAGAATATATTCTAACTGCGTTACTTTTGATGTTACTCGCCACTAGATGACACTGCAATGCATTATTATTTTAACTCACCACTAGATGACGCTGCAGCAGGCTAAATTTTTGACCATTAAAACGGTGGCTATGAAAATCAGTATACATAGCTATTTGAACAATGAGAATATTTTGGCGTTATCCATTTTGCTATAACTCGCCACATGACGGCGCTGTAGCAAATCATTACTTTAATTAACCACTAGATGGCCCTGCAGTGTATCACTTCTTGACTGTGCGAATGATCGCTATGAAAATAGGTATACATAGATATTTGAACACGGGGAAGAGTTTGGCACGATCCATTTTCCTATAACTTGACACTAGATATCGCGTCAACACATGAACTTCAAGACTATTCAGCCGATCGTCATGAAAATTCGTATACATCGATATCTGAATGCGAAGAATATTTTTGCCGTATCCGTTTTGCTAAAACTCGCCACTAGATTGTGCTACGCCTCATCGCCTTCTGCACCGTAAAAACGATTGCCTTGAAATTCAGTATGCATGATTATTGAACACAATATAACGCGATATCCATTTTGCTATATCTCTTTATTACAATAAATAGTAATCACAACAAATATTAATATCAAAATGTCCATTCATTCCCGTGCGAAGAACGGGTACTTCAGCTAGTTTACAATAAAAACAGAACTGTTTTGCCAACTATTGTAAACGTCTAGTAGTAATTAACTTCCTCAAGTAAAACAGTGATAAAGAACAGGTCTTGTTTAGGTACTAGTACAATTTTAAACATTTCTTTCACTTAATAGAAATTAAAAGAAAGGGGCATAGAAGCCACCATTCCTTGTTAGCGTCTACTGTCAACTATAAAATCTAAGCTCTTCTTTTCCCACGGACATGTTTTCTGGTAAAAGACGAGAATAATGATGACTTGCTTTAGTAATTCATTTATTCATGCTCCTTACTTCTGACCCCATAAAAAGTTCAGAGATTCATCAAAAAGCAACACATAGAGTGAAATACTATTAAAGTTATTCAAGTTATTTGAAATTGGTAGGAGGAAAGTAGGTTCACGTTCCATAAAGTTGTAGGACTGATCTTAAACGCGTGGTTTATGAGATGCACAATCTGCGGTGCTGACATTTTAATCGCCGTAACTTTTTGCACTGGAGAAGTCATCTGGCCAAGGCAGTGGACTATCTTATTCCTAGATAGCCGTACTAATATTGTCACACCCCCTATGTCACATGATTCTTCGAGCGCAAAAGAATATGACCAAAATGACGTCATAGCTTGTATAGTATCTCTTCAGCCGCATCTAAAACCAAACTTGGAAGGTTGGGCGTTGCTCCTAGAATCTTTTAGCGCGCTTGCATATAAAGCAACCGATGTAGTCACACGATAGATTATGTAGGAACTCGATTGTTAATACTCGAAATACAGACGGCATTTGTCAACCATTATTTAGAGAAATAAAAATAAATCCAAGCGAAATGTCCAAAGAGTATGTATCTCGCTGTTTAGTTCCAGAAAGATGTGTGCAAAGCTCATTAGTTTTACGATAACTAAAAGAAAAGCGAAGACCTATTTTTCTGATTATATAGACCTTGAATGTACGTAAAGGTCCTGAAGCACACGAGGTGAGGGAATAGACGAAATTGTATGTCAAAGCTGCAAACTCTCAAGGCATATAACTACCCACACTCCTGTAAGCAGAAATTTTCTTGTTAGTGTACAGTAAGACTTCTACCCCGGATAATGTTCTAGAAAAATGATTTTAAAAAGTAATGTTTATACAAAATGTGGTTGATTATACTCAGTAATGTTGGTAGGTATGATATGTATGTATTGTTTATCGGACATCACTAGTCAAGACACTTACTGCTGTCAGTTTTAAAAATTAATTGAACTGACAAAAAGACAAAAGAATCAAGGTACTAAGCGAAGTCAATAAATGACGACAGAAGAGGAAATTAGAGCTGAAATATTAAACCCTTTGCTTCCAGAAAACATATAAAATAAAGTATTATCTGGACGAGAAAGAAAATGTCGTAATAATTACCACGGCCGTCATAACGAAAGTGAAAATATCATTTTCAATTTCATAGTTTATGTTTACGAAATCAGATTTTTGTTTTCTAAATTGGTCTTTTTTTCTGAATTCTCAGATTCCAAAAGGCTAAATTTCAATGCTTCCCAGTCTACAGTCTGTTTCTTTACTACAAATCGAAATCTCTACAATTACTCTCCTGAAATCTATTTTTGAAACCAGAGGTTAGATAGTAAAATCTTTCCCATCTGTCTTGGCTTTACCTTGGACATTGTAATAAACTGCTGGAAACATACAGAGAAAGTAGCAGATAAGGCTACAAAAAGACTACAGATCATGAAATATTATCTGGGTTGGGGACTGGGGTGCTCACGCTTTAACACTTAGAATCACTTACTCTTGTTCGTCTCATACTTGAGTATGGTTACCAAGTTTTTCAAACTGCCTCTGATAATAATTCAAATATTTTAGACAAAGTGCATTTGTGTTTAGCAAGAACCTTTACAAGGTTAAGAAACAGATTTTCAGCTGAAGTGATCCTGTGCGATGCTGACATTATACCTTTGACTGTGAGTTTTAAGATAAACTCTTTTAGATATCTTAATAAACTGATGAATCTTGACGATTTTAGCAGGACTTCTAAACATATTTTTAATTGGACGAGTAACAAGCATGCAAAGAAACCTTCCACTAGATCATGAGTGGAAACATGGTTTTATGAATTTTAAGGGTGTTCACTTGTTTATTTTTAGTTGTTTACCACCTACCGTACCATTTAGCATAATAGTTTCAATAAGGATTTGAAATCCCATGCTAGAAAGCAGGAGGACCATCCAGATTTTTTTAAACAATTGCCCCTACAGAAAGATAATCATTAAAAATACCCCTTACTCTGCCGAGGTAGGTCTTTGTTATCTACACAGATGGTTGTAAATTTTATGATGGTAGAGCTGGGAATTGTATCTTCATCAGCAACTGCAGAAAGGATAATATATTTAGTATACGCTGATTATTGCTCTGTTTTTAGATAAGAAATTATAGCTTTTGTTGCTGTTGTTGTTGTGGGATCACATCCAATTATGTGCACGAAAGATTAGGACCGAGAGGTGGGATGCCCACCTCGGGGGTCTTACTAAGGGGTCCTAACCCGTATTCACTCTACGTTTTGGAGAAAACCACGGAAAACTCCGAACGGTTACGTTGGTGGACTCGTGTAGCTATTGGTAATGCTCTTGATTATGCTCTTACTTCTGATGAAAGTAGTATCTGTATTTTGACCGACAGTAAAAGTTATATACAGTATCTAAAGAACTGGTGAAATATATATAATAAATCTTACCAGGCTATTCTAGTACATCTCTTTGAGTTATGTCTGAGGAAATCGGTTTGCCTGCAGTGCATACATTCGCACGTTGAGGTGTTTGGCATAGGTGCCAAGTATTACGGAATATAATTAACCACTTTTTCCAAACCATAAATTCTTTGAATAATTTTCTAAAATAGTCTCAACGCCACGGCCCCACTTAGGAATTTTGCTATATTTTAAACAGAAAATTACCGCTCACAAAAAGTGGTTAATTATATTCCGTAGTACTTGGCACCTATGGGTTGGTAATGTGAATGCAGATACACTTGCCAGAAATAGATGTGATCTTTCCATTACTAACTCTGCAGAATTAACGCCTTTGGAAGTCCACTCACTCTCCATAAATGTAAATTACTCTCTACATGGCGCCTCTCTCCTGTTCACAAATGGTAGGCTCAAAGCGGCCCGGGGTTGTCTCTGCTGTTCAGTGGCCCCAGGGCTATCCAGTCAGCTTTGGACGTTTAAGATGTTTGCACTAAAAATCAATGAAATTTCAGAGTGGATAAAATATTTTTTCTACTTGTTCCTGCTTCCTCTCAGCCACTCCTGATCACCTCTTTGCATGTTTAGACGCCTTCTGGAGACAGCGGATGGTTGAACAGGGGAGGTTTTTGATTCTCTGATGCGACGGGGCTTTTTGGACCTAGTGTAGGCTTTGCTACCTCAGGGGAATGTGAAATTACAACAGCAACTACAAATACAAATTTTTAAATCATTTTCACTCAAAGACAAATACAAAAAAGCATTACAGTTTTATGAGAAATCTGAAAGGCTCTCCTACTTTCATATTAAAGTTTCCACTTCTTTTCTTAAAATTCACGCTTGCTACGATAAAGTGAATTTAAAGGTGCTTAAGTGAGTGAATTCTATAAGAGATGTGTTTACTATTCAATCTCTCTTCGTGATCAGTCCAAACTGCATGAAATTTATTAAATTATGCTTCAACGAGCTACCAAAATTAGCTGTAGACACTCTGTACCAATTTGTGTTTGGTGAAAACCGATATCGTATGTTCAATTGCTCACGAACACTAAAATGAATAAAATTTTGCTCGAGAAATTATTCGGTTGAGTACCCTGAATTCCACATGGTACGCTATGTTATCTTGGTGGTCCGCTTAAAAATGATGAAAATTTAAAATGCAAGTAAATTAACTTCTTAAGAAAGGAAATATCCTGTTGAATGTAGAGATTGTCTATAATTAAAGTATCCGTATTCAGATGACTCCAAGTAGTATATTTTGCTTTATAGCTTTATGAATAGGAAACCCTTAATTATGAAAACCATGTACATTTCGTTCACTAGACTAGAAACATTAGACTATCGATCTTAATATTAATTAAAAATGTCAATTGCTACTTAATAGTTGCTAACTCTATGAATTTCACCATTTTTAAAAATTACCCTATTTCTGTATATCTCTAATAAAGTTATAATCCTTAAAATTGCATTAATAAAAGTGAAATTCTCTTTCTGAGAAAAAAAGAATAGGCGATTATTAAAAGTATATATATATATATATATATATTGTGGGACCGTAGAATCCAAAACCATGTAATGGATTCCAAAGAAAAGTGTCACGGTTGGAAAACTCCTGCAAACTAGAGATTTTGCAGGTAATATAATATTATGTGGTATTCTGTGTACAGTTGAGAAACACTTGGTCAGCAAAAAGGGTAAAAAATCATTCTCTTTCAATGAGAAAGTGATCTGGACATGGTTGCATGTTATAAGTTAGCTGACAAATTTTTTTCGTTATTTTACTTTTACTTTTTTCTTCTCAGCAGAAATAAATAAAGATAGAGTACTTATACAGGGATGAAAAAGAGTTTGTTTTTTTGTAACAAATCATCTCTCACATAAGAAAATTAATTTTAAATTAATTTTTTTTAACAAGGTAGTAAACATGTCATATACTTATGGATCCAGAATTCTTGTGAAATATTTTAGGGGTGCTAGAAGAGTTCATTTGAAGCAGAAATCGAGATAGAACCTCTGGTCTATCTACAACTGTTCTTCTACTATCACGGATAGAATAAAAAAGTTAAAAAAAACTTTGGAAATTCCTCATTTTTGAAGTTTCTAAACACGCTACACAAAAAGAAACCGCATATTTAGAAAGAGAAAAAAAAATCCTTCCAAATGACATTTGTATAATATCCAGTTTTGACGGCGGTAGCAACGGAATGGTGAAAAAAAGGCAAAATGAAATATTTGCCAACATTTTTAATTCGTTAATTCTTTAAATACCGTTCAGGATAGAGCCACTAAAATAGGCTAAAAATTGGCTCTTTCTGACAACTTTCGAGAAAGCTTACTCTGAACCCAAATGAAAGTGCCACTACAGGCGGTTGGAGAAATGGTTTAATTGTATTAATATAAATTAGCATTAAAAAGAAAGAGGTAATACATTCGTAACAAATAGGCTACACAAAGTCACATTGCAGGTTGAAACAAATGTTCCTGAGCTCAACAAGATAATGGATACAATATATGAGCAGATCCGTGTAAAGGGACAAACTTTCGTGCAGTAATGTGTTCACACTTCCTTTGCTCATAGACATATCCTCCGCTATTTCGCCAGTGCCGATTCGCCGAATCCTTCTCAAGAGATCCTGGCGAAACGAAGGAAGTGTGCTCACAATACTGGAAGAAAGGTTGTCCGTTTCCCCGGAGCTTCTCACTAAGTGTATCCATCATCTCGTTGACCTCTAGGATACTTGTTTCAACCTACAGTTTGAATTTGTGTAGCCCATCTGGTACGCCGGTATTACCTCTTTCTTTTGTATGCTTATTTATATTAATATCATTAAACAGCCTACAGTGCCACTTTCATTTGGGTGACCCCGGTTGCCTTGTTCAGAAGAAATTTAAGTTGTTTCGCTACAGATCACTGTGAATTTCTAGTTTCTTGAAAAATGTCTCCTCCCATCCGAATTATGTGCACTCCTCAATTCAGCTTTCAAAGTTCTGGTATCGCTTAATTAATATGTTTATGGTTTTAATTTCCGAAACCTTATGCTCTAAATCTTTGAAAACTGACTAGTGGGAAGGTCTAGGAATGGACATGCTAAATGACACTGGAGATCAGACATGGAATCGAACCCGTATAACATTGGTCTTGTAGAATGGTTCATTAGCCCCTACACCATCCGGGATAAGGTCGGCAGATTCTGTAAAACTCTTTCTTATGCAAGGAGATTAATCCCTTCTTGTTCGGCATCACATCTCACAAGTCCGGCATTTCTGTACCGTATGGTCGGCGTCGAATACTAAGCAAACGGGGAAAACCGTAAAAAAAATGGTTCCAGAATGTGGTTAATTGTATTGTGTAAACTTGGGAAGTGATCTTTCAGAAATCCAAAATATTGTGTGTTTTGGGTCCTAAATTATAAAATAAAATCCTATCAAGAAGAGGGTTAAACATTTTTAATCTTGCGAGCGGACAAGTGAGCGTGGTGTGGGTTCATTCTCCTCATATTTCAAAACATTCATTGCCTAAATAAGACTTTTCACATTTTTATTCACCTAGCACATATGCATTTCCTAGAGATACTTTTCTTAAGGTGATGTTTAATAAAGATATGTACGCACGGTGTGCGTGCATGCGAAATGCATGGTTCAGAAACTCCTGTCTTATACAGCTAGCACTTTTTGAGAAGTGATAACATTCAGAAGCCCCCTTTCTTTTGATGAGAATCAAAATTGGGAAAAGCAGTGACGGGGATATAAATTTTTCACTTTGGTCCAGTATTCCATAGTCTATCTTTAAAATCATTAATATCTTGCCTTACTGCGTATAAATTTATTTCGTACGGGAAAATCATCCAGTATAATTGTGAAAAAAATTTTAAAATATGGTTTTCCGTAACTCACTGACGCAAGAGTATTAAATACTCCAGGTAAAAGAGCAGAAACATTTTCATAAAGAAAAAGTTATTTTTTCATACCAGTAAAATAAATAATATCTTATAAAAGTATTCATTCACATAAGACCTTCTATAATTGCAATTGTCTGTCTTTTTCAGAGAAGAAAGGAATCTAGTTCTTGAATTTATAAAATCAACTTCATATTGTTTCGTTATCCTTGAAAGGCCCTGAACACATCGTTTTTCCAATTCTTACTTATGATTCACTTTAATAACTGATTAGCATACTTATAGGAATATTGTAATTTAGTTTTCGATAATACATCATAGCTGCAACAAATCCGGAGTTATAATTAAGCACTTTTCGTAAACAGTAATTTTTGTGTTAGAAAATTGCGAAATTTCAAAGTTCGAAAAAAATAATGTAGTTGCTTTATTGAAAAAAAATACTATCTACAAAGAGTGGTTAATTATATGCTCCGAACTGTCGCAGCTATTAAACTTGTCGACAACAAACCAACAATCAATCAAAACTAAGTTTTGACTGATCATTTAAAAATTTTTTTACAATTGTTACATTTCTTTTTCTTTTCAAATTCAACCTCTTGTTTTCTCTAGGGATCTACATTAAATGGTACGAAATTTGATGAAAATGCAATATGTTACATTATTTCACATTGTAGAAAATGAGAAAATATGAAAATAGAGTTTAAATGGTTTCGTAATGTAAACAGCAAAGCATACAGTATATGTCGTCATAGATGCCAACATTTCAGGAATATAACTAACGACTTTTTGTAAACAGTAATTTTCCTCTGAATATAGCAAAAGGTCGAAATCCTACTAGTGGGATGACAACCATTTTAGAGAAATACTAAACAAATGAGTTTCTAAGAAAGAGTAAGTAGTTATGTTACGGATATGTTGGCAGATATACGTATCGTCTACTTAGAAAGTATTTGCAAGCTCAAACAGAGTATATCGGTAGTTAATTATTTCATTGAATTATACCAAACTTTCTCGCCCATACCCCACCTCCCTATTGCACAGTGGTTAAGTCACTGAAAATGTTAGATGGCCGAAGTGTTAAGGTCCCGAGTTCGGGTCTCATCGCGGGGCTGTCGATCTAACGGCCTGGGTATTTGGGAGGTTTTCTCCAGATTTAAAGTGAGTACGCGTTGGAACCCCTTAAAAAGTCCTCCTACCAAGCCACCCGATCGTTGGAAGATCGCCCTAGCGTAGCGTATTGATAATCACACAAACATCGCCCATACCCCAATAGTTAGCTATAATATTTCCCTATGCAATAAATAAAAATAATAAAAGTTCGTTTAAAACATTATTCTACCTTCAACAAAACAGTTTATTCAATAAAAATATCCAATATCTAACTCATTTGTTTTAATATAATATATTACATAAACATACAGAATAAATTCTGATACATATTTGGACCCATAACCGCAACAATCAGTAACATCAGAAGAAACGAAGCATCAAGATTGGACAGTTAATACGCCAAAATTGCCAGCTTCCATCAAAACATTTGTATGATTCCACCATTAGTAAAGCCATGAAATATTTATATTTGTACAATTTCCGTATCGCAAATCATACTACATTTGAAACGTAAGTACAAAGAAAAAAAATGTTCTATCTGCACTGCTTCCTTTTCCCAGAACAATTTTCTTTGTTCTATTTCGGAGATAAAATGTTTCTTGAAATTTATGATGCTCCCTCGACATAAAATAACTCACTCTTTTCAGCAGTTTCAATAGGTAATGAATACTGCCTTCAGTCTTCTGTGTATATCAAAAATTGCTGAATGACGGAATGCGTTACGTTTTCATTTCGTTCTTTGGTTTTCCGGATCATTCTCATCTATCAAAATAGCAGATGAAAAATTTCTCGATAGGGGAAGTTTCGTTTGCTCACTGATGTCTCAATTGAAGAGGAAAAATAATTCACTTCGAGGAAACAAAGTGAAATGTCGCATTCGTATACGATAAATGATCCTTCTATGGATTCGACGAAATATTTTATTCAGTGATAAAAGTGTTGATGAATCAGGACTGCATTGTCGTTCTTTATTTCAAAAATGTTCCTTTGTCTCCCGACTTCATAGATTAAATCATACTCCACATTCTATTTAATGTGATACGCGAGCAAATTTTCCATTTTGAAAAACAGAAATTGATAAAATATCCTTCAAAACTATGATACTTAAAATATTACTGACGAGTCAGCTTGGAATTTTTAAAGGGCTAGGTAATTATTAAGAATCATTTGTCGTCACAAATTTTAAACTTTTGGATTAAATACAATCTAAAAGAGTTTGCAAAAGAATATTTAAAATCTAAAGTGAATTTCTAAAACATATTTTTTTGGGGTCAGCCTATTTATTCACTTTAAAATCGTAAAAAAAGTACACCATTTGCAAGTTAGGGGAAGTGAAATGGGCTGGGTGAATGGGATTTTACAGGTGTTTTGCTACTGCGCAGTGTTTGATTTCTACAAACATTTCATTTAAAAGACTGCTTTAGGCAGTATCTCTAGGAAATGTTTTTGCGCTGTTCTGCCCCTCCCCCCAGTACAATACAAAGCCCTGGCCAACTTATGCCGAGGCAGGGAAGCATTTTGAGTCGGTGATAGTAACCTTGTCTCCTGATTTTTCATCCAAAATTTTTCGTTTAAGAATATTTCCTCCCTCATTCCCTCTATACTACTGCTCTCTATCGTTAAGTATTACCACCAAGTGTAAATATACACCCTCTCCTTTTTTTCAACATCACAGTTATGAAAATCCGATTGCGGAAAAGGAATACTTACAAGTGACGGATATTTATAATCCACTTAAATTGTATTACAAAAAACTAACGAGAGGATTCTTTAAGAAGTAATGCTGAAATTTCGAATACACAAAAACAAAGTGTACGCGAAGAAAGAGGAAGCTTCAAACAACAGCATATACAAAAAGAGGTAACAATGTTTTTGGGTTGAAATAAAATAGCGCAAAACTTCTTCAAATGCAATTTTTTTCGAATTTTATAGTTTTTATTTACGAAGTAGACAAAATTACGGATGGAGGGTAGCCTGAGACCGTTCTCCTCCAATACCTCCTAGACACACAATGCCTAAGAACAGAAACTTTTGCATCATGACTAGGTCCACTAAATTGCCATCATCACACATTTATTTTCCCAAAGTAAAACTATTGAAGGTTTGTGGTGAATTTGATCCCGCATAAAATATTTTAATGATTTAAGATAGAAAATTTAATTTTCGACAAGTAGGAAATTTTAACTATCACTAATTCTATAATATGACAAATAAATAGACAGTGAGATAGATGAACGACGCTTAATGCTTAAAAATGCTATGGTGAATGATAGATTGCATCATAATGATATAACTTTTCTTAAATCGAGTAATATACCGTGAATAGCTCGTGAAGCATTGGCAACGATGACTCTGCAATCATTTCATAAGGTGCTACAAAAGAAACGATTACCTGAATAATTTAGGTCCTTAAGTAAATTTCTAAAAGAAAATAAACATCATAATCTAAAGCAAATTACTGAAGTGTTCTGAAACTTCACCGCCACTGCACTAAGCTTAATGAAGCTTAAAATTCGCCGGAGTTAATATGATTTTAATTAAAATGTTCAGTAAAGGGCAGCAAAAATTTTCTGTCCTTTGATCAATTTTATAATATTTTCAAGCTTTTAATTAATATGCCAATAAGTAATTGATTACCACTGAAGTTATGAAGAAGTATGCGACACGATCAATTAAATGCTTCATGAAAATATGGTAGGTTGATATATTTCATCATAAGCCAGACTAAAAATAAAATTTTCCGGAAGCAGAGAGTATAACGTTATGACACTGCGCAAATATTTCTTAAGGTCAAAATAAATAAAATGTATGTATTATCGACAATAAAATAACGTTGTGGTTAAGCCTATATTGGTTTTTGGACAAAGTTTAAATTTTTTTTATCTTCAAGCGTAGCTAATTAAAGTGTTAATGCACGGACACTTTTCTTAAAAGCGATGTCATTGCATACTTTCGTCATTTTTACAGCAATATACATAATGAATAAAGTTGTTTAATAAATAATACATGGTGTAGTTATTTTAGTGACAAGATAGTAGTGAAAACAACTATCTTTAAACATTGTTACTATAAACTAAATTTATTTTATTCGAGTTTGTTCAAGATAGACGGGTGTCCCGTAAAACCTCAAAAGTATTGCAGCAAGCTGAATCGCTTCCTAAAGCAGAGATTCCAACTACTCCGGAATATAATTAACCATTCATTCTAAGCAGTAATATTTTTTAAACGTATTTTTTTAAATAATAATCCGACCACACGTTCAATCACTAAATTTTGCGATAATTCCATCCAAACATTTCTGTTTTAATAAAGGGGTTAATTATATTCCAGAGCAGTTGGACATTCTGTATAATGGTGTCATTACCTACACAGCCCTTTCGAGATGTTTTTATTATGATTAAAATGAACATTTATTGAAAGTCTTCATAAAATCCTCAAGATTCCTTTAATGGAGCGGTTTAATATCTATTCTTTTTTTTTTAATTTAATTTAATAACGACTTGTGCCGTGCATAATATCCCCTTATCATTCAAGTAGAAAATTTATTTCTTCACAGTAAAAGTGGCCAATAGTTCATTTCGCCATGTATTATTGAATAATCATCTTTTCCTCTCAAAATTCCGAAGAAAATAGCTCGATTTTGGATTGGCAGTCTTTCGAAACAACAACCATTGCTCTCTGCACTTATTTTTACCGTGTTGCCGTACGAATATTAATTGCTTGTGTAAATTGGGAAAGTATATCTGAATGCGAGATCAGTTTTGTTTCATCTCATTTAAGTAAGTGTATGCTTTGAGATATACCAACACCGCCTAGATATACACTGCCCCCCAAAAGTTAAGGAACAACATGTTTTTCGAAGCTCAAAATTTAAAAAATGACACTGACAGTAAAATTTATGGTTTATATAAATTACACTGCTGGCCATCGTAAATGCAACACCCTGAAGGAAGCATGCAAATAATATGAAATTTACAACATGCATTAGCTGAGGTGAGATATGCAAATGATTAGAATTTCAGCGCAGACGCACATCAAGCGCGCCTGTGGCGCCACCTCAAAGCGCTATTTAAGGCTTGGAGATTTCGACGGTTTCAAGTACAGCAATTGTGTTTTTCTTGCTTTTTTTTCAAAAAAACGATAAATTATGCCTCGTAGGAAACAACGATCATCTTTTGATCAAGTATCCGAGTTTGACAGAGGAAGGATAGTGGCATACCGAGATTGTGGGTTATCTTTCAGGGAAATCGGTCGTCGTATTGGACGAAACCAAACAACTGTGATGCGGATATGTGATCGTTGGGTGCAGGAGGGTACGACGGACAGACGTGATCGACCGCATCGACCTCAGTGCACCACGTCACGTGATGACAGGCAGATTGTACGCATGGCAGTGACGGACCGCTCAGTCACATCACGAACCATATCACAGCAGATTCAGTCTGTAACGCATCATCCAGTGTCTGCGCGTACCATTCGACGTCGTTTACAGCAGAATGGTCTGTCCGCAAGACGTCCGTTGCTTTGTCTACCTCTGACGCGGAACCACAGACGTCTCCGCCGCCAATGGTGCGATGAAAGAAGGATGTGGACGACAGAATGGAATGAAATTCTCTTTACTGACGAGTCACGCTTCTGTATGCAACACCACGACGGTCGGATTCGAGTCTGGAGACACCGTGGAGAGAGGATGCTGAACAGCTGCATTATGCACCGTCACACTGGTCCTGCACCGGGTATTATGGTATGGGGCGGTATCGGATATCTCTCTCGCACTCCTCTAGTACGCATTGCCGGTACTTTAACTAGCCAGCGCTACATCTCCGAGGTGTTGGAGCCAGTTGTCCTTTCTTACCTTCAGGGCTTGCCAACAGCCATATTTCAGCAGGATAATGCACGGCCACACGTGGCACGCATTGTCCAAGGGTTCTTCGTCAATCACCAGATTGAATTGCTTCCCTGGCCGGCGCGCTCTCCGGATCTTTCGCCGATAGAAAACATGTGGTCCATGGTTGCTCAACGACTGACCCAGAGTTCATCCCCAGCTGTCACACCAGATCAACTTTGGCAACGTGTGGAAGCTGCTTGGTCTGCTGTACCCCAAGAACACATTCAAAGTCTCTTTGAATCAATGCCGAGGCGTGTGGCAGCTGTGATCTCCAACAACGGCGGCTACTCTGGGTACTGATTTTGGCAGGAACCACGCTTCATAGAATGCTGTAAATTTAATCATTTGTTACTTGGTCAACATGTTATCTACACAATAAATTTTGTTGTGATATCTCTTGTTTTTCTTGGTGTTGCAATTTGGGTGGCCAGCAGTGTATAAAAATGAACTTTATGGAAATTTATGCAAAAACGATAGCTACCACTTTGTTTTTATAGAAAAGAACAGGCATATATGAGTCAGAGAAAAATGTGCAAATATCAGGCTTTCATAATTAGGCGTGTAACTTTTGTTGATTTACAACTTTTGTTAGCAGATTCGTTAACAATAGGTAGCAGGGTCCCGCAATGTCTTGAGAAACTGTTTGCCTGATTCGTTAAGGTGGCGGGCGGTTGTATGAATGGAAATGGAGTTGTCACAGGCTTATGCTCCTAGGCGTCTTAATGTGTCTCGCAGTGTGGTCCACCGTCTCTGGAATCAATATCAAACGGAAGCTTCTGTGCCCAGAAGACATGTTCTAGGCCGACCACGAGCTACAACACGCGCAGAATATCGTTTTATAGCTCTTTCGACCCGGAAAAGAAGAAGCATTTCTATGCTGTAACTTGTTGCAGACCACTCTGCAGACCAATATTCGCTAGTACAGTGCGAAGGCATCTTCACAATGCAGGTCTCTATGTAAGGTGACCACTTGTATGTATCCTCCTCAACGGACGACAGAGAAGGGCCCGTTTATCTTGGCCAAGAGAACATGTTCCTTGGACCAGACAGCGATGGGCTTCTGTACTCTTTACAGACACGTCCAGATTCACACTGGAGAGCGATTCAGGACATCTGCTTTTCTGGAGGGAACGAAGCACACGATACCATCAATCCAACACTGTGGAAAGACACAGTTATCGAGGTGGTGGAATAATGGTTTGGGAAGGGATCCCACTCGATGGTCACACTTACCTGCATGTGTTCCAGGGAGGAACTTTGACTGATGTGAGATATCGGGACGGGATCCTTGATGCCTAGTTCGGCCATATGCTGCTGATGTTGGCAATGATTTCATTCTGATGGATGATAATGACCTAGCTGTGCTTGTTGAGGATTATCTTGAGAGTCAAGGTTTGGAGCGAATGGAATGGCCAGCTCAATCTCCAGACTTCAATCTGATAGAACATGTTTGGGACTACCTTGGCAGACAAGTGGCTGCTTCAAGTCCTCCTCCAACATCGTTGCATGAGCTGGAACAAGGACTAATCCGTGCGTGGTCTTCGCTCCCTATTGAGGTGTCCGACAACTTAATTAGCAGCATGGAGAATCGATGCCGCCAGTGCATTGCAGTTAGGGGTGGACACATTCCTTATTAGAACTCATTTTTGTAATGTTTCCACCACATGTTTCCACAAAAAGCTTTGATAAACTGTTTTCTCAAAAAGTGGACTTTTCTACCAAATGTGTTCTTTTGCTTTTACACCATGTTTGTGTTGAATTTATGTAAATTTCTATGTCGTACTCAATAAAGAACTATTTAGTGCTCAGTTAGTCCAAATTTTTTGCTTCTATAGTCATTCGCTTCCATATTATTCACAAAAAACCGGTTGTACCTTAACCCTTAAATGCATGAATTTTTTTCTCGTTCACACGATAGCCACGAGTATAAGTTAAATTTTTTATATCAGTTTTATGAATAACTAATTCATTTCTCAGAGAACAAACAGTTTGAAAGAATTATGTGAAACTTTTATTACTCACGATATGAATCATATAAATCATTCCATATGATTGAATCCATATGAATCATTTATTATTAAAAAAACTGTATTTTATATATGAAACTGACGTAAGAAATTTGGCTTCTACTCTAATCCGGCACTGAAAAATACGATGCATATATGCATCGCTATGCATTTAAGGGTTAACTTTTCGGGGGCAGTATACAATATCTGAAAGAGAAACTTTTACGCCAAGTTCACTAAACTGGACTGACTGAGGGGTATACAAAGGAATGCCTGCACTCGAGGTGCTTATCTCCAGTATGTGGAAGGATCAACGAGTTCTTTGACCTTGTGTTTAAACAGAAGCCCTAAGCATGGCGGGCGTTACCACTAAACTGGCGTCATCACACATTCTTTTTCACAAAGTAAAATTATTCAAAGTTTGTGGTGAATTTACTCCCACATAAAACATTTTAATGATTTAAGATAGGAAATTTAATTTTACGACAAATAATTATCACTATTTATATAATATGATATAGAAATAGATGATAATAAATTATTTTTTATCAGAAAGGTATTTTAATTTTTATTTAACTTAAGATATTAACTTAAGACATAATTTTTATTTAACTTAAGATATTTTCAAAAAATGGTATCATTCACCAGAAATTTAAATAGTTTTATTTTCTGAAAGTAAAACTGTGATGACGCATCTTAGGAAACCTAGTGAGGACGTAAAAGTTTCTGTTATCAGGCATTCTACATGTAGGAGCTGTTGGAAAAACATGGCGTAGAAGTTGTATGACCAAATGAGAAATTATCTGCATTTTCAGTTTCAACGGTAAACAATAAATTTGTAGGTATCAACATAGCAAAATTGCATTACATTATGTATTAAGGCACAACTACTCGTGGACTATCTGCATAAGGAGTAGTGCCTTGAGCAACGGACTTTTGAAAGAGCGCATAGCACCAACACCTCCTAGATAAAGAAAGCCTAACAACTTCTACGTCACCAAGCTTTGACGTCAGCACAAGGCCTACATTTAAAAGTTTTACTTTCACAAAATAAAACTATTAAAAGTTTCTGGTGAATTTACTCATGAATAACATTATTTTAATAATTTGACATAAAAATATAATTTTATGACAAATGGTAGACTAATGGCATGACTAATTAAATAACATGATAAGGAAATAGATAGGAATGAATAATTTTGTATGAGAAAGGTATTTTAATTTTATTATTTAATTTAAAATATTTTCTCATATTTGTAGCATTCACCAGAAATTTTAAATAGTTTTACTTTGTGAACGTAAAACTGTGATGACGTCATCACTTGAAGGCCTAGTGATGACGTTAAAGTTTCAGTTGTTAGGCTTTCTATATGTTGGAGGTGTTGATAGCACTCTCATCTGGGAGACTGAAGGTGCATGGTTCAAACACAGGACTCGTTGTTGACCTAATCTTTTGGAGTTTTCCACGGTTTGCTCCGAAACTTTGCGTAATTACGGGTAGGAAACCTCAGAAAGTCCTCACGGAGGGAACCCTCCCTCGCCTTAGATTCCTCGTGCAGACTATCAGCAGTATTTATCTTTTTCCCAATGGCCGGCCGCTGCCTTGGCAGGCTTTGGCCACAACGGACCGGAATTGTAGGCCACTTTATTATGGGGGCACCTAGTAGGTGGATCAACGCCGTCCTCCATGAAGGGACGGACAAACGACAACCACGCCCAGTCTGGGATCAAATCCCGACCACCGGGAGTTGAACCCGAAACCGTAGTACGGTGCTTTACCCACCATACAATCCGGTCGGCGACTATGAGCAGTATTTCTAAAATCAAATTACGTCAATGCTACTTTTTGAAAGTAAAGCGTTCCTGTGGAAATCCGTCGTGCTCCATTTGTCATGGGAAAATTTATCGTCAATACGATTCATCTCGCACAACTTGCCACAAATGCAAACTGCTACGATATTTATTAAATAAGACCCGGTTTAAAGTTTTACCGGAGTGAAATGATAATTAAAAATTTATGATTATTTCTATGGAGACACTTCAACCTCTACAAACATAATTTACCATTTTACGTAGGCAATATAATTTTCGGAATAGAATATCACAAACTCTCCGAGATCAGCTCACGAACTGCTTTTTCATCTAAAAAAAAAATATTTAAAAACTAGTCTGTTTAAAGTGCTTGGTTATGTTTCGTAGATTTGAGATTCGGTATGTTTTGTATACTATTTATTCTTTTCTCCGAATCTAAAATATGATTTTGTCTAGAATAACTAGATAATGTCGCTTTCACAGCTGTTGTGGAAACTAGAAAAATTTTGCATAGTATTTTAAACTTATGATCTATCTGTAAAACCGTTTCCATAAAATCCATATCAATGTAAGTGAAAAAAAAGTATGGGAATTACTATGAACGATTTGCAGAAAAAAAACAGCCTTTATTATGGATCAAACGTTAAACTCTGAAAAATTTACTCAAAGCTTTCCTCTTCAGAAGAAGATTCACAAATATCGTATCTTAAAACCGAAAATTTCTTTGCTGCTCTCCAATCAAGATTTTGGAGTCCCTTTTCTTCTTTACCGTTACTTTTCAGCTTTAGGTGTTTACTACGTAGGCTTCTTGTTCTTTAAAAGATATGCCTTTTATAAGGAGATAAAGAAAGGGAGATTCTCTGTCTAATGCCATGAAACCTTATATTGAAAACCTATTTCTTGTTGTTGACGTTGTATGTGAAATGCGTTGATAAATAATTATAGATAAATTATTTTTTAACGTAAATGTATATAATCATAAATATCTGTTACTATTCAGTTACATTTTATGTGAGTATGCCCGCCGTGACACAATCTCTTAAGCCCATCAAAACACTGACAATTTAGCAACGCCGACTTAATCAGCGTCCGGGATAGGGAATGCAATCCCGTTCCCGCGGCAAGACTATATTATGACTATAATTTTCATTTTTATGAAAGGTACTGTATTAATTATCAAATTAGATAAAGTTTTTAACTTGATAGCGCTTACAATATTACTTTTTCCTACTTTTCTCTATAGAAATTAATTTCTATTTGAATGAAATGTCAATCCCGCAGAATCAAGAAATCTCAATCCCGAAATCCCGCAAAACGAAAGACAGAGTGGGATTGCATTTCCTAGGTACTGGAAGGCATACATCTACTGCATCTAATTCTATACATGGAAATATTTTACTTGGGAGGGGGGTGTTAAAAATTCAATAATGATAAATATTCAGAAGGGTATTTGTTAAGTAATGGTTAAGTGATAGTCATTAAAATTTGTTAATTAATGTACATTGCTAAGGCACGTGATCTGAATGTCTCTGGAAACCAGAAATTAAATGATTGCACTTACCTTCCTGTTTCCCGGGTTTCACATGTTTGGCTGGAGCTGCTGTGCTGAAATCATATTATTAATGACACTCATGCAAAGTTATATTGCCACGTGGGAATTTTATTTTCTGCGTCTCACACACTTTATCATCTAGATACATCGGCCTTGATAATGGACTTATTAATACCGAAAAAACATATACATATGTTGCACATCACAGAATTAAAAAATATTTGTTCATGTTGTTCAAGAACCAAAGTCCTTTTGAAGAAAAGTTCGTGCACATGTATGCTATCTAAAGAAGAAAAAAACGAACTCCATCAGCCTTTGCCGCACGACTCTCCAAGAGAACAACTACTACTGGGCGCGAGCCTCACCATGGCGTAGTGGTTATGCCACTAGAAATGGTAGACGGGCGAAGTGTGAAGGTCCCGGGTTTGGGTCCCATCGCGCGTACGTCGACCTAACCGTTCGGAGTTTTCCGTGGTTTTCTCCGAAACTTAGCATAAATACGGGTTAGGACGCCTTAGAAAGACCCCCCACGGAAGGCATCCCACCCATAGGCCTAGAGCCCATGCGTAGCTAATCGGCCTTAATCCCACAACGCAACACTACTGGGTGCGCTCCGAACTCAACTCTCGTTGCCATTCATACAACCTTAAGGAATGTTGCGTAACTCAACAGGGGGGGGGATAGTAGTGGACGCAACAACAGATGCAGTCCCGCGAAACGAAAAACATTGCGGATTGCATCCCTAGCCCGGGACAATGAGAGCTATTCCCGACTGGACTGATCTGAGACTATGCTCGTTTACAGGAAGTCTCGCACGTAAATAATGTCGTCGCTCAGCATCTTCCATGTTGAATCTCTCTTGGTATACCAATCCACGTGCACGTCTTTCATCTGGAATTGATTGAAAACCAGTAAATCTCCCAGGTGGCGACGTTGTCCTACTTATTGCGTGCCTACTTAATAATGAAGCCAACAGTTCTGACCTTTGTAGTGCTAATTCTTCCGCTGAAAGTTATCGCCATTTAAAACACAATTCATGTTAACCCATTTATGCCTAGCGTCCCTTTTTTGGGACGGCATTTTCGTTATTAGTCGAAAACGTTATTTATTTTTCCTAGCCTTTATTCATGAGTATTGAGCCTCAACTCCGCACAATATTTTAACATGACCAAGTAGGATGCTGATATTTCGATTTTTATGCAAAATGATTTTAAAATAAATCATTCCTTGTTCAAGAAGTTGACATCAGAAATTTATCTATTATTTCTGTTATCAGTAAAAATCGAAGAAAGTCGCAAAAATATCCAGGCACAAATGGGTTAATAAAATTCCAAGTTTAAGGAAGGTGAGAGATATAGCTGAGAAAACGCCCTTTATATAGTTCTGTAAAGACAAAAAAGCGTTCTTAACAGTCATGTGTTATATGTGGAAGTGGATTAACAACTCTGACAATGAAATTATGTATCTTAATTTGTAGCAAATTACAGAATATTTACGAAATTTAATCCACCTGCATAAAGTATGTTAAAGATGTAATCAGAAAATAAATATAAAAATTTCATGCAATCTGAAAAATAATGAAACCTCACTCACTCTGCACTAGGGATAAACCTAACGGCCAGAACCTGACTATGACATTCGGAGGTCCTAGGCAAGCACTCTTTGGGGGCCCCTACACGTTCATATCTTTGTTGATACATATTGTCACAGGGTACAAATTTTTGTTTTAAATAAGGAAGGGCACCTCTTTGTTCAATACATTTTAAATTTTGGACTTTAACATGACATTTCTTCCACCTCCGAATACAGTGTAAGCAAGCACTTTATCACAACGGACTTCGTGGTAAAATTTCATCGGTTTATTTATTGTCATTCATGTTTCTGGGATAATTTTTTAAGAGCTTAAAACTACTTTAAAAGTTTTGGAGCTCCAAAAACTTGTTGGGCCCAATGCCGAGGCCTAGTTGGCCTGTGCGGTAATCAGGGCCTACTAGTGGCTAAAATAAATAACTGACCCTATCCAGGCAATCATACGAAACGTCCAAACCGCACCTAAAGAGAATGAAAAGATTATTTTTTACAATGCTAGTTAAAAGAAATAGTCAAATAACGCCATCCACTCTCGCAAAAAAAGATCTTTTTCGATACAAGTTCTTGCTTATACAGGTATCAAATGAGTGACATACTCCACAAAAAAAAGTTTCATTAGAATAGGTGCAATAGCATATTACAGACGAAGCCCGTTAGAGCGAACCCGCTACACAACGAACTCACTGACGAATCGACAGAATATTTTTATCTCGTTTTTTTCTTACTGTATATCTTAAAGGTTCAGATATAGTGAATAAAGACTTTGGTCTTTCTTTAATGTGCTATAATAAGTAAGTGTATGCTATGATAAGTAAGTGTAACCTTTAGTACGCTATAATAATAAGTTCTTTTTTAACTGGGTTGGACTGTATCAAATAAAGCGAGATGCTGACGAGTACAAATCGTATTATAATTGTTGAAACCCTTTGTATCTCTTCTGTTATCGGGGAGTACAAAATGCAAAAAGTCAAGTAGCATAATGATCAAGGAGTGATCAACACTGTGATCACAGTGAAAAAGAGACTCCAGACGAGAATGTTTCAAGAGATTTCACTGTACTCACAATCTATCGCATTGAATAAATAGAAATGGGTGGCCTGCATTACTTTGGATTTAATGTGATAAAAAACTTGCGTAATAATTCAAAAATGAGTTTCACTACCCATCTCGTACATTATCCAATCATTTAAGAAACCTATTAATGATTTACGTTGAGCTCTGTTTCATGTGAAAGAACCTTTGTGAAAAGTTTCATCAAGAGTGTGCTAGAAAAATCGCGAAACTTCCAACAAAATATATATATATATGCGCGAGTGCGTGTGTGCGTCTGTGAATAATTTTTACCCTATGTCATAAAATATATGACTTTTTTTACTGCGGGACAATGCATGTCACTCCTAACTCCCGCAGGACTTCAATTGTAAAACACCATAAAAGCCAGCTTTTTCGATGTTATCGAAAGAATCGCCACCACGAGTTTTTAAGAGTTTTATTTTACATTAAAAATTTCGCTGTCGTTCCGTACTAAATTGCGGAGTAAGTGATAGTAAGTCTTCCGGTGGAATAGGATACTTAACACACGTGCAATTTACTGTGGAGTGAGTATCGTGTTCA
Source organism: Cheiracanthium punctorium (assembly GCA_038373885.1). Taxonomy (NCBI): domain Eukaryota; kingdom Metazoa; phylum Arthropoda; class Arachnida; order Araneae; family Cheiracanthiidae; genus Cheiracanthium; species Cheiracanthium punctorium. Next base: position 36,002 of record JAWZYV010016265.1, read on the forward strand.
GCCAAAGCTGCCCGGGAACAGAAACAATAATAACAGAAGCTTTGATGTCAATCCTTAACCTGCTCCAATGCAGTTATAACGGATTTATATTCAAAAAGTAAAACTATTTAAAATTTATGGTGAGTGCTACAAATATCAGAAGACATTTAAAGTTAAAGAAAAAATTGAAATACCTTTCTGATAAAAAATAATTCATTATGAAATATTTCTGTATCATATTAAATCACTAGTCGACAAGAATTTACTTTTCTTTCCTAACAAAAATTGAATGAGCTGTCTATAACTAATTTTGCAGTGTAGAATTTAAAAATAATAGTATTAAAGCTGTAGCACGTGCAGTTTTTTTGTTATGACTATCTTACCAGTATTGAAAGGAGCTGGAAAAGCATTTCAAACACTTTTTAATTATTAATTTTGTTGCAATGCCATTGTAATTGAGACGATATACATATTTTGGACTAAGTAGAAGATCAAACCATTAAACATTAATTAAATACAATGAAATGATGTCACTTTCTTCTTTTATGTGGCGTAAAATCTTCTTTCTTTAGAAACCATCAGTAGTCACCCATCATTGCTGGTTCCCAATGACTTTGATATCGAGTTTCTAGAGTTCTAAATGTCCTGATGGAATCTTTCCCCTTGTTCGTCACTAACCATGCCAAGATTTTCTGGAAAAAATCCAAATGTGAATGTAAAAAGTGAATTTTGAGTGATATTCGACACCCCATGGCTTTAGGACTTAAGAAGCTCTTCTATCAGGATTTTATAATTTTTGTCTTTCTTGTTTCCTAAAAAACCTTTTACCATTTACACAAACAATTTCCAAGATGCTAATTCCTTTTGATTTAGCTTGCCTTCAAAAGCAGAGTCGCAAATCACTTTTCTGATTTAAGGTCCAATAAAAATGCCTTCTTTAATCTTAGCTTCACTTAATTGTGGAAAAAGTCTTTTAAATATTTAAATTCCTCACCTTCTTTGTCCATAGCCTTCATGAAATTTTTCATGTCCTAATTTAATGTGAAGCGGAGGAAGAAGAACTTTTTCCGATTCAATACTTAATATATACTACTTAACTATACTTAATATGGCTAGTTAATTATAGATATACTTAATAGTGCTAGTTCCAGGCTGAAAAAATTGTTCTGTTTGGCCATTCTTTTTTTATAAAATGATGTTCTGTTGCACGGCTATCCCACAAACATAGAAAGCAACAATATTTTGTAAACTAACCTTGAAGACCCATTAATATGGCTATGATCTTTAAATCACCACAAATTTGCCAGTTGAATTGTTTATACTTAATTGCATTTAGACTAGTAACTATGTTTGTGTCAGTTTCTTTCATCGAAGCTTAATAAGCAACTGGTATAGATGGTTTCTTATTTCCATTATGGATCAATACAGCTTTTGAGCTATATTTGGAAGAATCTATAAAAATTAGGCTCCATTCTGATGGTTCATGCTCGATATCTAGTTCCTTCATTAATCCATCTATATCAAAACAAACACAAGCTGAACCTTCTGTTCTATAAAACACTGAGTAAAGCACATTTCTTTTTCGAAAATTTGTAATACTTGTTCCACCTGCCACAGATTCCACTCTTGCAGTCTAGAACCCAGAAGTTCCGCCTTTTGTTTCGATAGGCCCAGATCCCGCACCAAATCATTGAGTTCATTTGGACGAATAAAATGCCGTTCGCTCGAAGTCTCAGGTGTAAAGTAAGGGTCAAAATTGTCTTCAGCTATATCAGTTTCGGATGCGTATTCAGTGTCACTCACCTCTTGATTGTCAATATCTTTCCAATTCAATGGTGGAGTTGGTATCGGTAAGCCTTCACCATGAGGAACAGGTCGGAGTGCAGATGGTATATTAGGATATTCAATTTTATGTATTTGCTTTTTAGAATATCCTTCTGTGTTCGTTAGACATAAGTAACAGTCATCAAAATGATTTGAAGGTTCCCGCCACACCATAGGGACAGCAAATGGCATAGAGCTTTTATTGCCTTTCATGTACTGAACAAGAGCAACATTACAACTTACACAGCACACGTGAGGAGCCCAACTTTTATCTTGGTCACCAACTTTGCACCCGAAATACAGAAAATAAGCTTTTTTCACTTCTTGACGTAAGTGTCTGTCTTGTGCTTTTAATATAAAACGTCCACAAATGTAATAGAATTTATCAGGCGTAGTTTTGCAACATTATGTTGAAAACATTCGATATGAACTATTATAAAAGCACACAACCACACTTAACAAAGAATTTTTCTATTCTGGGAAGCCGGAAATTGCTAAATTAGGTTGGCGTTACAGGGTTGCCAGCAGGGGTTGGCGTGGGCATTAGGCACGAAAATCATTAAAAATAGTGGACGATTCCATCTTTTGTTATGCAAAAATGAGATGTGGTGGGGCTTTTTTACTTGCAGTTATTTAAATAACAATATGAAATAATTATAAAAATAATAATTTGGTTGATGTTAGCGAACTACTGTAGACCAGTGTAATTAGTGATGTTTAAAAAATGAAATTTGTCGTAAAATTAATTTTTCTACCTTAAACCATTAAAATATTTTACGCTGGAGAAACAGACCGCAAATTTAAAGTAGTTTCACTTAGTGAAAATAAAACTGTGATTAAGGAGAACTGGTGGTGGCATCAAAGCTTCAGTTGTAAGGCATCTGTACATAGAAATTGTTGGATCAGCGCTGTAATAGGTACATACTCTAACTCATAGATGCAAACCACTGCATAATATAATCAACCCCTTTTTGTAAACAGTATATTTTTTAGCATTTTTTCAAAATAATATTCACCTGTTGCTCTTAATTGAAAAATTCTGCTATATTTTAGGATTAAAATTACTGTTCAAAAAAATTGGTTAGTAATATTCCGTAGCAGTTGGCAGCTATGCTCTAAAGCTATGCTCGAAGATTCTAGTCCTGTTTTAGACGCAAACGTGGAACGTATTAGTCACAATTATTTCTTTTTGAATTGGAGAACGAAGCGAAAATTGCAATAAGAAGCAAGAATCAATTGTAAATAAAGAGAATAATCAATTGTAATCGAACGTAAGTTGAAGACTGTTCACTGTTCACTCACTTCACCTCCAGAAAATGTTTGAAGGGGACTGAACAGATCTTTTGAGACCTAGCAGACACGACTGCCGGTTTTACAGTCAATTCGTGAATAAAAGTAATTAAATAGGAATAAAAAGTTTCTTATAAGAAATTTCTCATAAATGAATGTAATGATTGAGAATTGTTATTAAAACTACAAGACAAATTACTTTTTAATACATCACTTTTAGAATCTCTCCTATTTGTTGGTACAAAGATTTCAAAAGTACTTCATCCAAACAGCGAATTTTCTGTATAAATAGAAGTTGTTCTTGTTTGTATAAAGAGTTCATCAACTCTTCAATCAAAGCAAATCCCGACCTACAATGACTGACTTTTGAGGATACTCCTGTGGCTTAAGACTTGCCTGCAATCCCTTACATTATAGGGATATTTTGTAAATATATATTTCCAGATTTATCATGAGAATAATGCTGTAGAATATCCAGTAATGCATACACTGAAAATTGCTCAATAAAAGTGTCATATGCAAGTATGGATTTTTCAGTATCTGGGCGATATAAAAAACTCCAAAATCGTCAGATGTAAACATAACTTAAGACATGCTTGAAATTACGTTTTGTAAACGTTTCTTTAGATTCCTTACAAAGTAAGTGGTGCCACATAAGGATGTATTTGGTCGCGGGAAAGTAAACAGAAAAAAATTGGAAAGGAGTGCAAAAATTGCAAAATGTAGAATATTGCCCCAGAAATACTTTATAATTGACATTCAGTTAAGAAGAATCCAAAATTTCGTTGGTCTTAGGACCCTTTGCTAAATCCCGTTTGGTCGGAAAAAAATTGATGCGAAAAAAGCAGTGGTCTTTTCGAGAATCAAACGAATATAAATAGTTTTGGTATTCGTAGACGGAGAAAAGCTTCTAAAAATTGCACAAATGAAAATAATGAATTTGACAGTGTTTAAAGTGAAACTGTTGAAAAAAGAGAATTTCGTTGAATGTACTTTTTTAAATATTTTATTTTTGTTTTCCGTACCAAAACTACAGCCTAGTAGATAAGGCACTGAACATGGTACATGGTTGAAGACTGAAGTTATAGGATTCGGTACGTGGCTGATGCGAAAGACAGGCAGCGGTGATGACATATTGGTCACAACCTTTCTCTCTCTAAGAGCCATGTGAACTAGGAGATGTGGCCATCTTACTGTGGCTATCTCGTACTAAGATGGCCAATCCTCTTCGGTCACATGGCTCTTAGAGGGCAAAAGGGTGTGACCAAAATGTTAGCAAAGCAGCCTGTCTTTCTCGTTAGCCACGGTTCTGGCCTACCGCAAAGCTGTCTATCTAACGGTATGGAGGTTCGAGTGGATTTCGCCAAGTGCAACGAGAATGCGAGTTACAACCCGTTTAAAGTCTTCCATCTAAGGAGCCCCCATCCTATGCAGATAACTATCGTGTACGTTAGTCTTAACATAATATGTAACAGAGCAATACACTTAAAAAATAGACTTTTGCATAAGTTAAAAAAAAATTGAAAAATTTGGTTAACATACATATATGAATTCTACAAAAAATTTACATTTTATTTGAATTATTTATATAATTTATAGTAATGTTAAAATAACTAAAAATTCAAGATGGTAAAATGGAAGACGAAGAGTGGATTACAATACAGAACTGATTCTCTGTGTGGCTGTCATATGTATGGAGCTGGATATACATATGACAGTATATTTGCTATAAAATTTTACGAAATAAGCTTAAGGTGCAAGATAATGGAATGTACAAAGACCACTTTCATACATAATCTATATACAATGAAAAAGCCAATGCTGCTTTTTTCTTTATTTAAAAGCGATTAAATTGTTGTTTTGTTCTGCAAAGAAAACTTTGATTGTGTGGCAAAGACAAGAATGAATTGGACGGAGGAGATTTTAAGAAATTTCAACTTATAATCACAATAAATTTGAAGAAAACCGACCAAAGCTCCAGATCATTTTATCAACAGATATGCGATGAGCCAGAAGTCCTGGAGCTTCACATTTCGCCCATGTGCTATTTGCAGTGACTTTACTACTCGGCATCGTGAACATTTCCTAGGTACCATAGCTAGCTTCACTAAAATGACTTAATCATAATTTTACTTTCACCTAAATCAGTATTCAAGATTTATTTCGATAATTTAAGATTAGAATATTGACATTGTAAATGAGTGGACTTCGAACTGGAAAATTTACAAAATGGAGCATTTGTTTGTACACATGCATAGGGGAACTACAAGCAATAAATGGCAAATTATTATTATAGTATTGGTAATTTATAGGTAACAATTCGAATGCAAAACAATTAGAAGAATTCCTGAATCTTAGCGAAACTGAAGCACAAGAAAATTCTGAATTGCACTTCTGAGTTTTCAGGAACTCTAGCATTAGTTGGATCGTTGGATTTCATATCATACGTTATAACATAGCTGCCAACTCTTCCAGTTTTTCCGGAAGATTTTTCACCACTATCTTCAGAGAGTTTTATTTTACAAAAAAATTTTGGACTTATTTTACGCTCAAATTCGTAAGTAAAAATTAGATGTGGGAAAATCTTCCGGAAAAACCAAAAGAGTTGCCAGCTATGGTTATAAGCACTTCAATAAAGAATATTTAACTCACATTTTTAATCTCTCTTCTCAAGTGAGCTCTGTGATCTGAATTATTATTCAAAAATAAAGGGGAGGGGAATAAAGCATATGAATAATTTCTCCAACCCATTTGATCTTGCATGCCTCGAGACGACCTCATATTTACTCCATAACACTTCTTCAATCTGATAAGTGATGGAAAATAAGTAAGATTTAAAAATAAATTACAGAAAAAAAGTAACAAAAAATAATTCTCAATCATACATTAGGTGACTTTTGAGATTACTATACCGTTTACCAGATTGTTCATCTCATAATTATAATACCACTTTCGCAATTTCCGCTGGCACAGAAGCAGATAACTCGGATCTTCAATTCACTCTCATTCTCGCCTACTGTCATGGTACACCACCAACGCCTCCTAGAACTAGAAAACCTTAGAACTCCTACGTCACCAAGCTTTGACGTTATCATACGGCCTACACTTAAAAGTTTTATTATCACAAAATAAATCTATTAAAAGTTTCTGGCGAATTTATCCATGAATAGCAATATTTTAAAAATATGAGGTAAAAAATATAATTTTAAGACAAATTACAGTTTTTAACCATGGCTAACTAGATAATATGATAAGGAAAGAAATCATAATGAATAGTTTTGTATGAAGAAGGTATTTCAATGTTTAACTTAAGATATTAGTCAATATTTGCAGTATTCACCAGAAATTTTAAATATTTTTTCTTTGTGAAACTAACACGGTGATGGCGTCATTTTCGTAGGCCTAGTGATGAAGTCAGAGTTGTAAGGCTTTCTATATATATTAGGCGACATTGTCGTCACCAACAGCACACTAACAAACCAAATGTGAAAGAAAATGTTGCACTGTGTTAATCGTTT
>JAWZYV010016266.1:0-42956 GCA_038373885.1 Cheiracanthium punctorium
GATTTGATTGAGATCATGCTGACATGAACCACAAAAATATATGATAGTTATATTTTGTGTACAATAAATTGACTTTTCTAAAACGAGATTTAAACAGTAACTGCCCATAAACCGCAATGCATCAGAATTATGTTTCGTTATCCTATAAAAGAACTATAAATGTTACATGTACTATTTTCAAAAGGGAATACGCACTGGTTCATATAAACAACATGAATTAGATGCACATGTACAACACTTAGAGAACGAACAGAATATAAAAATTATATAACCGTACGCATGCTTAGACTAAACCTAACTAATTTAAATATTCTACAATTCAGTAATTTATTGCAGTAGCTGTAAGTAAGTGTGCTACTACTAACATGTAATCCTTTGTTCATATGTTCATTGTTCATAATAAACATCTGAATACACAACAGTTTCATTTCCTCTAGTATAAAGGTGAATAATTAACAATTATTATTTACATGCATCCCGATTTGCTTATGCGAACAAAGAAATGTTAATCAAAAACCCTTCAATCACATAAACAGGATTTTTTAACGTGATAAAAAATAGCAAATGTATAATAGCTAAACAAAAAGAAATGCAGATCAAAAAGCTTTTTAAAAAAGAGTTTATAGAAATAGAACTAAATAGTAAAAGAAAATAAAAGGTGAATGAAGGTTAATCAAAAACAGAACATATTAGACAATAAAAGACAAGATAATCACTAGAAGCGAATTTAGACAATAGGTATAAGCGCATTAAAATAAAAAGAAATTACGACTAGGAAAGTAAATACCTATTTTGAAATAAAAAAGAACAAATATTTAGGTAACTACAAAATGAAGACGCCAAAGGCAACAGCAAAACACATTTACAAAGTTTATTTTTTGTGTGTAGCATTTTTAATGAAGCTTTTGTCACAAGAAACGCTGATTTTTACGATTGATCAACTATATTTAGTTTGAGATTTTTCATTAAACGTTCTTTTGTTTGATAAGATTTTAACGGAACATTTCATGAAGCTGATATTTAAATATGCTATATCAAAAACTAATTATTGTTGAGTTACAGGTGTAAATGCGTGATTGACTTAAACGTACACCCACTCAAAAACGTATTCGTGTGTAAGCCGAATTTAAGCTTTTAGTTTCGTGAATAAATAAATAGTTTTCCCACAGAACAAAACTTTAAATAAATTTATTAACATGAAAGTACATCCATTCAAAAAAGCATTCGAGTGTATGCTGTATTTCGTTTTTTAGTTTTGTGAATAAATAATTAATTTTTGGACAACACATAACCTTAAAGAAATTGATTAACGTAAACGTACATCCACTCAAAAAAGCATGTATCCGAATGTATTCGTATTTTATATTTTAGTTTGGGAATAAATAATTAGTTTTCTGACAATACACACATAACTTAAAAGAATATCTTATTTCTATATGTTACAAAATGCACTTATGATGAGCGATACTTATTATATGAAACTCACATATAAAACGTTTTACCCACGCTCTAATTGTTTTTTGAGAGGGTGTAACTGCACTTATTTTAGTATGGAATTTATAGAATAACGTACATGATTGTTGTTTTCATTTTTTAGATTTTTGTTAGAGTGAAACATTTAAGAAAAAAATTCCATGTCCGGTTTTGTATTCTTATAACATATTTACTGCAAAAAAATCAGTACACTCACTCAAAACAGGGGTTCCATTAACAACCAAATTTCAAATTTTGTTTTGTGAATAACTATTTAATTTTTGAGAAACACACATTTCGAAGAGATAAGAGAACTTGTTACTATATAGACATTATTCATTTTTATGAAAAGCAATAATTTACATAAGAATTTGAAATTTGACCTACGATCGAATACTTTTTTGGAAGGGTGTACCATAGTTTTCTTAATATATGTGGCAAAATATTTTACTGCTGTAATATTCTAGTTTTGCACTTAACTATATCTTATTATAATAAAAAAGAATTTATAGGCTTTATTTCAATGGGCTGGTCGCGAGTTATCTTCAGGTGCATTTACAATACTACAAATAAAACCCCAATTTTAAAAAAAAATTATAAAATTATTAATCCGGTTTTTATTGAATTTTTAGTCAGATTGACTGTTTTCTAATGTGTTAAGTAAAGAGTAAATTAATAGGCTTTTATCATAAATAATGCAAGATGTTTAATGTGGAACTTGATAGAAAGTTAAATCTGTTTTTCATGTATATGACTTCTTCTGAAAACTACTCAAAAATAGACAGACATGTTTTCCCGTACTTTCGCGATGGACTTTACTTAGTACCATGTCAACCTGCCAGACCTACTGACGCGAGAAAAGCAACCAAGTCATAAAAATTAAGCTTCATTAAAATATATTCAAATGACTAAAGTGTAATTATTTTCAAAAACTTGGTAAACAAAGGCATTGAATAATCATTTCGATCAACAGAGATATTTTTAGTGCCTTCTTTTAATGTTACTCAAATTAAACAATCAATGAAACTCTGCGACCAACAGTTTGGCATTTTAGAACGATTTTTAATTTACAAATATGCAAATCGTTGTGTTATTATTATTTATAGACATTACAAGAACGATTATTGTCCCTTATGTTTATTTTCAATATATGACTAAGTAATGTTTTTCTATACATTCGATATCGCTTAACAGCCAATTTGCCAAGAAAAGTCATTCTAATAAGCGGGTTGTTCCATAATCCGGGATCACTTTGACTAATTATTATGGACTGCGACATTGAAAGTTTATTACAATAAGAGGAATATTCCATTAACCAATATTCCATTAACGGGGTTCGGCGTACTATATTTTATTAATTATACTTTACTTTTACATAAAACGCTTAATATTTTACAACAATTTCATTTTATATTGCAATAACAGTTTTACGTTTCAACTTTTATCATTCCAGTAAATTTGGATTTGAATAAAACCTAATCGTAAACCGAATCATAAAAGCACATGTTTAGTCTTAGTACGAAGATAATCTGTAATCAAACATTTTAAAATCCACATGTTTAAATAAACATACATATTTCTTTGTATATTTTGAGTAACAATGTATTTTTTTGTCCGAACGAGTTACAATTTAAAGCCCATTTACTCCAACATAATTCTCTAATCATTACAATTTCTGTTCCTGCCATTTCTTAGCATATCTAGTTCATCCATTAATCAACGGATCACATTCCAGAATTTCGTAACGTATATATTTCCCGAACCTATAATTTACCAATGATCCTGCGCTATACCAACTTTTTTTTTTGTACCACACGGAAGAAAAGCGCGGTTTTGGCAAACGACGGCTTAAGGGCTCATATTGACCTATTAACGAAAACCCCAAAACCTTTTCATTGCCTACAAGCAAATTCTCAAACCGGTGTCATCGGTACTCAGCGGGAACAACAAGTTTCAGAAAAGAATCAGACACAGAAGAAGAAAAAAAAAAGATGAAAGAATCCTATTACTTAAAATTTGAGCAATCAGCACTCATAAATACAGTTATGAAATTTCGACACTCCTCCAGTTCTTTGACATATCTCGCACAAGAGAAGCAATCTTCAAGAAAAATGTCTCTATGCGTGTTGAGAAACAGACAGCAACCTTGTTCTCGTCTGTAGATGAAATATATTAATAGTATAACAGGTCAGCTCGTCTGTGTGTGTTATCTATCTGAATTTCATAACTCCACTTTGAGGCTCGATTATTTTGTTACAGATCTGTCGTAATGAAACAGCGAGAAAATTAAGAACACGAAGTTTTTTTCTTCATAAAAATATAATTTTTTCTAGCATTAGCAATATTTTCAATATTTTATTTTGAGTTTTGGCAGTCTTTCTCTTTTTAATTACTCAACTTCAGAATTGCCCCAGTCGAAATCTTAAAACTGTGTTCATTTAATAATGGGCACATTAATAAACTAATACATTATAAATAATAGAATATCGAATACACTGGCCCCTACAAACTTCATTTTTCTCAATATCTATATCATTATGCAAATTAGATATAAATTTCTCTCAGTGTGCTTAAGGGTATCCCTTCTGAAAAGCGATCATCTTCACACAGCTTTTGAACAGCGTTAAAGACAAACTAACGAAGTTAAACTCCCAAAAAATTAATAATGCTTCTTCATCAAATGCACTATGGAATAATACTGAGTGTAAAGCTGCAATGCAACTTCAATCAATAAATTCATAAGCACAAAAATGAGCCGAGGAATCACCTGTTTAAGGTGATATTGTGAAATTGTGCATGCTTATGTTTTTGCCTGAGTCGTTCATAACTCCTATACGTTCATTGCTTTTAAGAATTCACAGAACAACTTGAAAAGGGACATTATAAATTTTTCTGAATGTCTAGCGCAGTTAAATTCTTCAAAAATTGCAGAATTTCCAAAAAGAACAGCCTTAATAATAGCTTTATTGCCAGTTGCGTTTATTCATCCTAGAAACACGTTTTAACCATACAAGCACATATTTTCACTCTTATTATTTAAAAAATTTCCTATATTTTAGTTTTATTATGTTTGTTCCTTCCAAATTGGTGAAAATGCTCAAACAAATTATATATGCATTGCTTTTTTATTCCTTAAATGCAATTTTTTATTACATTTCTAGTGAATTATAAGATTTGCTCTTACTCAAATTAGCATTAAGTAGTCGAATGAAAGAAAAATGTCTATCTTGACATTTTCAAGAAAGTAAAATGGTGTGATTCCAGGAATTCTATTCATTTACGTGTTTTGTGGAAGTATTAGTACATTATTCATGAATTCAGAAAAATAAAAATAAAACTTATATTTATCTACAGATTTGAGTCATATACAGTGAGTTTATACACCACTGTCTCAGTTATAGTTTTTTTTATTTCCAATTTTTGAAGCAACACTAAACTTTCAATTAGTTAAAATAAAAATTGATCTCAGACAAATTTGTTTGATTTCAGGGCTTGTAAAACATGACTCCCAGCGTTGATTAAATTTTGATATTTAGCTGATTCATCCATAGAGATTTTAACACAAGGAGACGGCATTAGCTATCTGGTAATGAACCCGAAATTCTAACAGAGCTGCCATATTGCCAAGACCACATTGCAATATGACAGTGTTACTCCATGATGACCGTTCTAATTTTAAAGAAATCATGCCACCAAATGTAGAATGCTGCGATTTTCTATTTAGAACTATTGTATCATATAATTGTGCATCTTTACTTTTAAATCCATAAAATCGTGCATCTTTCACTGTTATTTAATATCAGAACCAACAAAATGTTCCGCCATACTTAGAACCCCTACTTAGACCAACACAGTTACTTCATTTCTTTAAATGCCGAAGATAGCTAATGCCATCTCCTTGTATTCATATCTCTTTTGATTCATCATGCGTAAATTTTTAGCTCTTATTTGTACAATATGATTGTACAAATCGTGAGATTGTACAATCGTGAGATACGCCTGAAGACAACAACATTATGCACAGTATGCAGATTCCACGTGTAAATTTTTTTTATTAATGTAATGGGTATATTTTAATATTTTGCAGTTGATCATGACTTAGTTTTGTAATTATTATTATTATTTGATTATTAATATTTTCTTTAGATACAGTATATATTGTCTAAGTATGTATGCATGTGGAGAGCACATGTGTATTTTACAAATTTTTCTTGGGAGTTATAAGTTATTATTAATTTCAGTCTAATTTTAATACATTATAGTATATTGTATAGTATATTGTTTGTTTTCTCTTCATCAAAGAGAAATCATTCAAACATTGAGCAAAAATTGAGCAAAATTTCTTATTATTATCCATATAATTTCCATTAAATATTTGAATGTTTGTAAATTAGTTATAAAAATTACTTTAAAATATTTGGAACTATGAAAACGATAAAATTCAGAATTTTTTTCTTGTTCAAACATACTTATAGTACCTAAAAAGACTGGTATTCTTTTGTTTTTACGAATAAATTTGTCAATTGAAATGTTAGGGCGTATATCGTGTCTGAGACATTTTGATGAATTGAACGAGATGTAATTGTTTTAATGTCATGAGTTTCCTTTATTGCATCGTAGACATGCTGAAAACTACCAGCTTAACAATTTCGAAATACTTCTTTTTATGATTTTATGCAATGTCTTTCTATTTTCATCTAAATGAATAATTTAATTGCTCCTAAAATGTCAATCATATTTTGACAAATTATGAGTATTGTGAGTTAATCGTATTACATAAAATTCTGAATAAGGATTTGTCAAACTAATCAGGAGCAAAGACTTATTGTGCTGTGTATTTAGCAGGTTTGGTATTTTGCGGTTTTGGATATTGGAGCGTATCACGATTTAAAAATATTTTAAAGTTCTATTTACAGTTCACTTATTAGTATGTTGAAATAAACATATTATTATACGAATTTAAAATATTGACTTATAAGTGTATTTTTATTATCCTTACACTTGGGAATGTTGCAATATGAAAATGAAAATCAAAGAATTTCCTTTTGGGTAAAAAGGATTTTATTTTGTTTCATTTTGTTTATTTATTTATTTAACTTTTAAAATGGTCGAAAATTCATTCACAATTTTTACATTCTTTATTAAGATAATAACTTTTTTTTTCTGATTAAACTTAATTTGCATCTGCTTTTTCTGAACATTAAAAATACAATTGATTTGATTAAAAACAAAAATTGATTTGATTTGGAATTTAATAAATACATGTACATTAAATTTTGGATTATATGCATTTTCTGTTAAAAACTGATCCGCGCATGTTTTCGCTCAACATTAAAAACATACACTCAAAAAAGTAATAGAACGTAAGTCGGATTTCCGATGTCAATTTCTTATGTAAACTATTGTTCTTCGTAAAAGTGAATCACGTCTTATATAATAATAAATTCTATTATCTCTTCCAATTGTGTGATTCTCCAAAAACTAATTACTTATTCACAAAATAAAAACAAGAAATTTTTTCTATTAGTCGAATATTTTTTTTTAATATGTGTACAATATCACTAACTAAAATTAATTTTATTAGGAATTTACTATATACATACACATAGTGTGTGTTTGTTTAACCATCTATATTTATGTTTAATGTAAAAATATTTTACATAAATGTCTATCTAGGAATAAACATACTACCAAGTTCTTGCAAAATAACTTAAAGTACTTAATTTTAAGTACGTAAATAACTCATTGAAAAGCGTTTCTTCACAACGGCCTATTTTACACTGAAAATATCTTAAAAATAGACTATATTTTCTAAGAACTGAACTTTTTATTTGGAGAAAATCCTGAAAGCAAACTTTTAAAAAATCAAATTTTTCTAGTTTTAAGATGGGTTATCATTGAAATTTTAAAAACTTCTCGTTTTTAAAATTACGTCGTTTTTAAAATTAATCTCGTTTTTAAAATTAATGGATTTACTCTCTGTGAATATATAGTAAAAAATATAAATCATGACATCATATCATTTCTGTTCTATTTACTTAGTGTAATGCTTAGTTTACTGCATACTTTAATTTACAAATCTGAAGTCAGTCTAAAAGTATCTTAAAGCGCTGATGATACACTGATATAGAACGTACTAACATAAAGATGTAATTATACATTACAAAGTACTCACTACCATAATCTGTTACAAGTTTTGTGTTCTGGCTATCACCTGAAGCAAATGTTTTACAAAGACAAGTATGTTTTTGAAAATATTTAGTATAAGCAATTGCGTTTTGAATCCACAAGTTGGATAAATAACTTGACAATTTTGCCCCTTTTCAAGTCAGTCAAAGCATTAAAAAGTGAATTTATAATTCGTAGTTCCTAAGTACATTATCTCCCTATGCACTATATCACTAGATGGGTTCAACGACAAACAGCTGATCGAAAACGAACGTGACACCTTAATAAAAAATACCCAATTCAAACACGTGATGAATAGTCTGATGCTATGCAAAGCACTAATGAAACTGATTAGCTCCAACAGATACATATATAAAAAAAAGAATACAAATGATAATCATACGCAACAATTTTTTTGCCTTCGTTCTTGCATTGTAGAGGGGATCAAACCTCAGTTCTTCACTGAGAAGAGGCTCATTTCCGCTTTCTCGCTTGCCACGCTATTTCGTCACGCTGCCGTGAAGATCGCGTGAAAAATTTAGTGCTTCATTTGCTATGATCTGTATTCTTCACGGCACCGTCTCAAAAGAATTTGTGTACTGCGTATTTTGTTTTTGCTGAATGGATAAACGTTATTTACTGTTTGTGTATGAATACATTTAATGTTTGTTTTCCTTTCACAGATAAGGTTTAACTACTGTTGGAGTACTCTTAATTAACACTGGTTGAGAAATGTGTGAAATTTTTAGACGTGCTGTTTTCTAAAATGTTTGACTAAAACTAATTTAAAATGCGTTGAATATTTCAGTAATTAGTTACTTAAAAACTTAAATCTTCTCCGCAACGTTTCAATAAAGTTTGTGTGCAACTTATTTTGTTTTTGCTGAATGGATAAACTTTATTTAGTATTTCCGTTTGAATATATTTAATGTTTGCTTTTCGTTTGCATTTAATCCTAAACTACTGTTGGGGTACTCTTAATTGATACTGATTGAGAGATATACGAAACTTTTAAATATGTTAATTCGATAAACTAATGTAAAATTTAAAGTTCGTTGAATTTTTAAGTGATAAATTAGACTATGAAATAGTTGAGAAATTATGTTATATATATATTTTTTTATTTTTTACTTATATTAGAGAAAATATTCGTTATATGTTTATGTAATGTAAGGATACATACTAAAAGGATATGAAAAAATGTGAAATTTCAGATAAGAATATTTTTTAGGTGATGCCAATTTAAAATTTAAAATTTTCCGTTCTTTCAGATAATGGATAAGAAGTATACGAACTTTCTACCCTGACTTTTCTAAAATGCTTGATTAATATTAATAAATTTTATGAAATGAAATCGTATGACAAGAATGATTTTGTAACAAATTGAGAATGTAACTAACTGTTTTTTTTTTTTTTTTTTCCACAGTTATTAGTTTTTTGTTGTTGTTGTTTTTTTACATTAACACATCTTTTAAAAATGTTTTAAACACAGATCCTTTGTTTAAACTTGAATTCACTTTTGAATGATGTCCATTTATCTTTAATATACATTTTTGAAACAAACTATGCAATAATATTTAACATTTGAATATTAAAAGATGATTTTAGTATAAGTTATCTGAATTTTAAAAACTCCACATTTTTTTGGCATGGAGAATTTTTTAATTACTCATTTGCATTTTAGGCTATAACAATAAAAATCGGTATCTATCGGTAATATAAGCTGTAACAATAAAAATTATTGCAAATACTTATCAATAACAAGAAGAGAATAAAAATATTAAAGTCAAAATAATTTTGCATTTTTATTTCATAGTATATAACAGGGGCGTAGCCAGGGGGGGGATATCGGGATATATCCCCCCCCCGAAATGTTTGGATTAGTGATGAAATTCCGTCTATTTATACACATATACGTTCATATCCCCCCCCCGAAATATTTTCCAGGCGCATATCCCCCCCCCCCCCGAAAAATTTTCCTGGCTACGCGCCTGGTATATAAATCTACCTGTAAATGTGATTTCGGCTATCAAGCACCGTTTTTGTTCCTTTAGGTCATATTAGGCGCGATTTAAGTTTCAAAGATATGAAAGTCCTTTCTTGAACAGCAGCAATGTATTCGTCAACCCATTGATATGTGGAAAAGCAAAAATGTTGTGGTTTTTTGTCGTGTGTTTTGTTTTTGTATGTACGAGTTTGTCCACGAATATTTTGCTGTTCTCATGAACAGCAAAAAGCGGAGACATTTTGTACAGTGAAAAAAAATTCCATCACTTTTACCCTGACGTTGCATTCATTGATATGAATTTTCAGTTCTATTAAATTTTAATTATAATGTATAAAACAGCTTCAACGTGATGTATAATGTAATAAAATTTATTCGCAACTTCATTAATAACAACTAAAAAAAAGCAGAAAATTTCTCTATTTAGTGAAAAATTGAACCAGGATTTAGTTTTAACATGAGATAGAAAATGAACTAAATTGCTAAGTAATTCATATCACATTCAAAATTATAATTTTAAATTAAAATTTATTTTAAGATTCGGCTATTTCTAAAAATTCGAAAACCTTAAACAAATTTCTAAAAATTTAACAGTACAGAGGGTTGTTTTTGTGTGTGTCTTTATAACGTAAAGTTTAAAATATTTATTTAAAATTAATTATAATTCCTAAGTCTCACTCATTCAATTTCCTCTGTTTTCTTAAACAGCTTTGAACGCATTATACTACTACTACGATCTAATTAAACTACTTCATAGTTTTTTTTTAATACAGTGCTTTCTCAATAATTCGATCTAACTGCTGAAGGAGGTATTTCAGAAAATTTTGGATTATAGAGGTTGTTCAAAACCATTATGCATCTGCTAGAATATTTATGCTTAATAAAGCAGTTTCAATACAGCACTTTATTATTGTTGACTACAGAAAACATTAAACTTATTAGAAATGTATAAACAATCAGTTAATTTGCTGTTAAGAGTAAGTGAGTGAATCCTTTTTAAAACAATCAAATAATCTCTCGATTTTTTCACACCGCTCGGTTATCCGATCGCTAGCTCTAATCTTTTATTTTTTAATAGTAAGGGAGTTTAAATATTCTTGGAAATTAATGGGCGAAAACACTTGTGCATACTTGTTTAGTTGAGCCTGTGTATAGTGCCTGTAAATTCAGTTTTCCAGTTCGGCTTACTAGAATGTTCGCAGTGCCACAGTTCACACTGGTCAGAGGACACTTAATTTTGGAATAAGTAGGGAAAAAATGCAGATATTCCATGCTTAATTAAATTTGTCAATTTTCTTTAAATTTATATAGATAACATATCTGCTATGCGCATATATAGAGATAGATAGATAATAAAAGTTTTTCACTCATAATCCGTAACTAACAATTTTAGAATCTGAAATAAAGAATGTTCTAAAAACTATATTTAATACAAAAATTTAATTTATACATAATTTAATTTAAATTATAAATTCTTTTAAATATATGTTTATCTTAAAATTTATTGGGATGGCCAAAGTATGTTTACGTTTTTTTAAATATAAACTTCAAACAAATAAATTTTTAACAATTTTTTAATTACCTGCAAAAAAGCCTGCGCTGTATATGCTGAAAGGATCCCCCCCCCCCGCCCTACTCCGCATTGATTACGAATTTTGGAAAATTCTGTCTAATCTAGAACCTATGTTAAAGAACTCATTTACATTCCATATTTCGTATTATTAGCTTCAGTAGTTTTGGACAAGCGAAATGTTGACATGCGAAACGACGCAATTACTTTTTTGGCCAACTCAGTAGTTAGATAAAAAATGTCAATTTTTAGATTTAAAAAAAATTCATTTGCACTTTCTAATTAGATTTTCTTTCTTCCCCCCAGCTTTACAATAAAAAATTTCCATTGGTTGGGCGAAAGCCTTGGGTGGATGACTATATAAGAGGTTTCTAACGCCTGTTCACGTTACATCGGGTGAAAACCGCTCAAAAATCCAGACCTTTAAATCAACATCATCGCGGTAGACCCGAGCGCAGGTCCTTCTCACTTCAGCCATCCACCATTTCAGTGTCTTATCCACTCGGCCATGGTGGGGCCCTTTATTATCATCAAAGAGCTCTCTGTGTTTCAAAAGCAATTTTGATTGATTGTAACTTGTTCATGCCGTTAATTTAGTTTAGGATAAAGTCCGTTTCTTTTGACTGTTGATATTTTAAAAGTATCATTTTGCGTTTTGGATATTCAGTAAATTGTTACAATCAGTGTTGTACTTAGGGGTACGTTTTTATGTTTCTAATTTTCCGTTAAATCAATTCATTACATATTCAAACAAAATTCACGATTAAAATCTCGGAGTTTTCACTTTTTTTATCATGTATCATTTTAGCATACCTTGTTTTTTCTTTCTCTCTTTTACAAAAATAATATCATTTTCTTTTAAATCAAGGAAAATAATATATCCATTATTTTATTTTAGAGCATAAATTTCGCAAGACAATCTGATTACTAATCAAATATTGTTAATGTTGTCTTATTTTTCTTTTAACTAGCAAACATTAATAACCGATATTGAATATTATGATCTCCGTTTTCGTCCTTCAGTTTTCGTTTATTAATTAAAAGAGTAGCTAAAATATTTTTAATAGTTATTTTTCTTTTTTAAATGTACATCGCCTTTCCATATGATGCATTTTCCAATTTTTTAATACTTTATTTGCAGCAGTATGACTAATTAATACTGTTCAGCTCAAATAGGTTCGCTTAATCTCTGGTGATTAATTCATATTGATACTTTGTACCGTAAACTTTAAAAAAAAACTCTAACATTAATTATAAATGCTGACATTAAATTCAGAAAACTATACGTATTTGTGCAGTTGGCAAGGTAAATATTTAAATATAAATATTTTATATTATTTTGTAATAAAAATAAAATAATTTTTAATTGCTCTAATTTTTTAATTGTTCTTTTTTAAATATTTTTTCCGGGATTTATAGAAATTACACGACATAAAAAATAGATAAATGCTGTAATAAAAAATTTTAAAAAATCTAAATTCACTTTACTTACCTGACTGTACACATAGTAATCCTAAAATGAAAAGTCCACAAAGCACAGAAAAACTAAAATTATTTGAAAACACGCGGGGCGCAAGTGGCCGGTCCATGCTTTAGCTTGGCAATTTCTCTTTCAAAAACAATCCGTCGCAGTACACCACATAACTGTACAAAAAAAATCCACAGTAACTTATAAAATATTCTCTCTTCTCTTCCACTGTGCAAGAGCGACCACTTCTCAAGAACCCATCACTGACTGCTATTTTCTCTAACGGAACAACATGGATGTCGGAAAAATGATCTACTTGATAACGCCTCTCAAGCACGACGCATGCTGCCTAAGTTAGTTAGTTGATCGGGGAGAATATCCAGAGGAGCACTATTGAGCCTTGTTGTTGCCTTAATTCCCAGGCGCTTTCTGACAGGCTTTTCGGGCAGACCAACTTCTCACACGGCACCGATACAGGTTGAGTGACTTTTGCAGAGAGTCACGTGGAGAGTGAGGTAAGACGCAAAAGAGAAATAAGAATTCGCACACCAGAAGTGAGCTCGAGAAAAAGTTGACCAACTGGTTGGATTCACCCGCGTTAAACGGGTTTTCAGTGACGGTGGGCCCGCAGATGCCTCAAATTAGTTTTCGGTTTCGAGCGCGTAGTTTCGGTTCGTTTCAGGTTCTGGTTTTGATGTGGGGACCGTTAGGACGTCGAATACTTAAAAGCTACAGAGTATTTTTCAAAGGGTTACTTAGAGGCATTTTTGGACTTGAATGCTTTAGAGCTACAAAGTATTTCTCAAAGATTCAGAAACATTTTTACGTGAAAGTTTGCACAAAAAAAAGTTTAATTCAATACAATTTTGTTGGTGCTATTTTAACCTTATGATTTTCTAAAAGCTACAGAGTATTTTTCAAAGGGTTTCTTAGGAACGTTTTTGGACTTGAATACTCTAGAGCTACAACTTATTTCTCAAAGAATCGGAGACTTTTTATATGAGATTTTGCACAAAAAAAGTTTAATTGGATGCAATTTTGTTGGTTCTATTTTAACCTTGTGATTTTCTAAAAGCTATTTCTAAAAGCAACAGAGTATTTTTCAAAGGGTTTCTTAGAGACGTTTTTGGACTTAATACTCTAGAGCTACGAAGTATTTCTCAAAGAGTCAGCGACATTTTTATGTAAAAGTTTGCATACAAAAAAATTTAATTCAATACAATTTTGTGTGTGCTATTTTAACCTAAAGATTTTTAAAAGCTACAGTGTATTTTTCAAAGGGTTTCTTGGAGACGTTTATGGACTTGAATACTTTAGAGCTACAAAGTATTTCTCAAAGAATCAGAGACATTTTTATATAATAGTTTGCACAAAAAAAAAAAAGTTTAATTCAATGCAATTTTGTTGGTGCTATTGTAACCTAGTGATTTTCTTGAAGGGAAAAAGTACTTTATCTAACAAAATTTTGTTCACACGGACGAAAATTTCATTACATTTACCTGGATATTCTGCTGTAGTTAAATGAACCTACAGCACAATTCGGCTTGTAAGAGGCGCACTATTTATGTTTCGAACCTAATAATAAAAATGCATTGATTTGTCATTGAAAATTACTTTAGAGTTTTACAAAAACTTCTATGCGTTCATACACTTGACAAACCAGTTTTTTCCATTTCACTTACGATATCTCCAACACAAGGACGTACCCAGGGGGGTGGTCCAGGGGGTCCGGACCCCCCCCCCGAAACTTCTGTTTTTGTTAACAAAATAAGAAGGATGAAGTCTTTTTGTGAAAAATTCTGCCTTTTTCACCGTTTGGACTCCCTCCGAAATTTTTTTCTGGGTACGTCTCTGCTCCAACACATGATTTTTAACAAATTTGCAGCTTCTTCTGCCTACGAAAATTGTTGTTCAAGCAATTTATTCTTGACGTTCGGGAACGAAAAGCAGCCACTGGGTGCCGAATCAGGACTGTGCGGCGGTTGACCCATTAATTCAATTTTTGAGCTTTCAAATATTCAGCTGTTGGGCAAAGCGTGTCAGAGTTTGCATTGTCATGATAAAGAATGATCGACGGTGCTTCTTTGTTTTCTTTATTTCTCCGAAGACTACCTGTAAACAGATGGTTCTGTACCATTCACAATTGACCGTTTTACATTCCCCTAAATCAGTGGTTCCCAACTGGTTGTCCGCGGACCACTGATGGTCCATGGACAAGTTCTAAGTGGTCCGCGAAGCGGTTGAGTGTTTAAAAAATAATTGTGTTTACACAATTTAATGAAGTAAAAAAACCGTAATTGTTTAGAGAACTAAATTGTTCAGAGAACAGTCTTTTTTAGAGAACTAAAAAAATGGTTGATAATCCTTGATAAATAGAGAAAAATAAGCGGACACAATATTAAATATTGCAGCATCTCAGCCAAGTTTTCACTTTGGCTACAAGTATATATGATCAGGGTTGATTGTTTATTATCAGCAACATTGAGTTGCTGATAATAAACAATCCAATTTCCTAACGGGTTTCTAATCCAAAAAAAGTGCAGGAAATAATATTTTCTGCACTTTTTTTGGATTTTTCAGTTTATATTACATCTTGTTCAAAAAGTTTGGTACCTGTTTTTAGATTTTATCCCCCCACGGAACTTGGAAAGAATATTTTTAAGTGCTCCGTGGGTAAATTGGACGTGGAAAAGTGGTCCGCGAGTTAAGTTGAGTTGAAAAACACTGCTCTAGAGGCACAGTTGCCATGCGTCCAGTTTTTCAAAAAAAAAAATCTGTGACCATTTGTTTCGAAGTGCTGCGAGCGCGAACGACTTTTATTAAATTTGGTTGATCTTGAAACATTCATACAGTCAACTGCTGATTACTTTCTTGCTCATACGCATATATCCATGATTTTTCACCTGTTACAATGTTATATACGATTTCTGATTCACCGCCATTGTATTTATTGGGCACTTGTTAGAACTAATCGACACGAGCATCTGTTTAAAAAAAAATTCAAATTATGAAAGACCCAACGAAAAAAAACACATTTTCACAGTTAAATGATAATGTAATGTTTTATATAAGCTAGCCAATCTAATGCCTAAGATTGACTGAATCTCAAAGTATTTCACATGACAATCTAGCATTATCAATTTTTGCACAGTATCAATAATTTTTGGCACAACTGATTTTGGGCGACTTCCAGAACTTTCATCGATGAGCGAATGGCAGCCACTTTTAAACTCGATACATCGGCATTTCTCAATGGCCAGGTATAGAGTTTTACTGTCGAAAGTGGAAGTTGATTGATGCACTTTTTACTTGATAATCCCCGTCAAAAGTCTTAAGCGGTCATCGCACGAAAATTTTAGCAAGTTAATTCCTATTTTCGCTGAGAGACAAATTTCACTAACAATAACACAAATCGAGCTTCGTCAAAATGTTCTGAAGACGGTTATGATAAAAAATGTCAAACTTTCGATTAAAAACGTTTTTGCATGCGTGCGTTTATTTTACAAAGATACTAATTATTTTTATCTTTTGACGCCATGTTTTTGTTGAATACTCTTGTTAGAGCAAGTTATGTTGCATTTATAAAAAACTACAATACGATGTGCAGGTAAAAAAAACCGCAATTTTTCCGCGTAATTCAGCAAAATATTTTGTTGATTCAACTAAATTATTTCTCAAAAATAGTGGCAACAATATTTTTTCTGTATATGTATGTTAGATAAATTACTGGGC
This sequence comes from Cheiracanthium punctorium, assembly GCA_038373885.1. Lineage (NCBI taxonomy): Eukaryota > Metazoa > Arthropoda > Arachnida > Araneae > Cheiracanthiidae > Cheiracanthium > Cheiracanthium punctorium. Next base: position 16,417 of record JAWZYV010016266.1, read on the forward strand.
TTTTAATTTAAACTTTATTGATATCAGTTATTGGAATCAGTCGCACCGACCGCCTGCATTCCATTTCATACGAAATCAAACGCTTTGTGTGATCAGCTCTTCGGTTAATGTTATCACTTATTTCGAAGACCATGTGAAAAATGCTATAGGAAAAATGTTTTTGTTAAGAAGTCAAATCGAGGCATAACTTCTTTAAATAAAAAAAAAATAAATAAAAACGCGTAATGTCTTATTGCTGTTAATCACGTGTCAATCAGCTAGTGTGTTTCAGCCTCAGAGGGAAAAGCTATTCAAACGATATTCGATAATTTTGAGACGACGGTACACCATACACCGTCGTTTGGTCATTTTTCATAATCAATATAAGTATGAACAGTGTATTAACTCCTTAAGTCTCGCTCCCGTCAAAATCACTGGCTAAGCTTTCTCCCGTGCCCGTCATATTTCCGGGAAATAGTGTTCAAATGATATGAACCAGAAAGCTAAAAGTATTGTAACGAAAATCGCCAAGTGGGTGTATTTCAAAACAGATCAAACAGCACAGTAAACAAAAATAACACTTTATTTTACGGCTCGCAGCTCAATAGCTCAAAATAATACAAGAAACTTTAGCATACGCTAACTAAAATCACAAATAAGCATAACAGAATCAACCGTGCGCTTCAAAGTCTATCACTCAACTGAACTCCCCGGAGAGAGATCCTAGCGCTTTTATAGAGATGATGACGTCACCAGAATTGCCGAGAAATTTCTGGAACAATCTTATCAAATTGAAATATGGTCTCGAGACATGAATTTTCTAGAAGCCACCATTTGTCGCCAAGCTCGCCAAATCCATCTCAGAGTCGCCAAGACGATCGCCAAGTTTGTCGCCAAGGCTACAGGGTTACCATCATCGGAGGGCCGCTATTATGCCTGCAAAACTAGTTTCACGCCGGCGCACGCAATACGGAAGCAAATTTAGTTATTATTTCGCAACACTGCTCCCCTCTTTAAAAAAACTGACGACCCGGCAGTCTAATCACACAACATTATGATCTGTAGCACCGTATGGAGCTAAACGATTAATGTGGATGACTCTCGGTTTTGAATTGGGCGACTTCTGGACTCTGTAGATAACATCATTCAATTTCTTGACAACTGTATTAGGTCCTTCCCAGTTCTGTTGCAACTTAGGACTCAGACCTCTCCTTCGTTTTGGGTTATACAGCCAAACTTGATCACCCTCCTTAAATTGGTGATTCGTTGCTTTGGCGTCGTAACGAATCTTCATTCGGTCACTCGCCAAATTGAGTCGCTCTCTGGCAAACGAATGAACTCTTTCTAATCGTGCTTCTAAATTACTCATGTAGTCATTCCGCGAGGAGGGCGTATCACATGGTCGTCCGAAAACAATATCACTGGGTAATCGAAGAGGACGGCCGAACAACATCTCTGATGGAGAATATCCGGTCGTCTCATGAACCGCACTTCTGTAAGCCAGGAGGAACAGTGGCAAATATGTATCCCAGTCGGTTTGATTCTTCGAAACAAATATTGAAAGATGATTCAAAATTGTTCGATTGTGCCTCTCGACCATGCCATCGGACTCGGGATGTAACGGTGTTGTTCGAGTCTTAGTGATTCCCAAATATTCGCATAGTTCCGAAAATAGTGCCGAATTAAAATTTGTACCTTGATCCGAATGTAACATCATAGGCACTCCGTAATAAGAGATCCAGTTTCTAACGAGTTCTTCAGCTACCGTTGAAGCTTCCTGATTCGGGATGGCAATCGCTTCTGGCCATTTGGTAAAGTAATCCATCAGGACTAAGACATATCGGTTGCCTTTCGATGTTGTAGGCAGGGGTCCTAGGATATCTAAAGCCACTCTTTCGAAAGTCGCGCCAACGTTATAGCGCTGCAAACGACCCTTGGTTTTAATTTTCGGTCCTTTCCGGGCACCGCAATCGTGGCATTCTCTGCACCATTTTTCAACATCGGCGCGAAGTCGATCCCAATAAAATTGCTCCCTGGTTTTATTTAACGTCTTCATCACTCCAAAATGACCTCCACTTGCACTATCATGAATCTCCCGCAGAACCTCTGGAATTCTGCTACGTGGGAGAATTAATTGCCATCGGCTTGATCTTCCGTCATCGCTCTCCCATTTCCGATATAAAACACCGTCCTTAAGATGTAAAGAATCCCAAAGAGCCCAGTATCGCTTTGTAGCGGGACTCTCTGGCGCGATCTCTTGCCAAGACGGTCGATCCGCGGAATTTAGTTTCTTCACCAAAATTGGCCTAATATTGGAATCTTCTAACTGTGCTCTCTGTACTTCACTCGAAGCCCACCGATCCACAGTCGTTGTAGTCAAAACCTTCACGGAAGTATCCATCTCCGTCCCGTACTTTTTCTCGGCGTTCATGCAGTGTTTACAGTCCCCTTTACAAGGTCGTCTGGAGAGAGCGTCTGCATTTCCGTGCGAAGTTCCTTTGCGATGCTCGATTTCGAACTCATATTCCTGCAGCCTTTGGATCCAGCGAGCTATCTGACCCTCAGGTTCTTTAAAATTCAAAAGCCATCTCAAGGAAGCATGATCAGTCCGCAGAAGAAATTTCCGTCCATAGAGGTAGTGATGGAAATGCTCAATAGATTTAACAATAGCCAGTAATTCCTTACGAGTGACACAATAATTCCTCTCTGGCTTACCCAAGCTCTTGCTGAAGTAAGCTATGACACTTTCACCGTTTTCTGTTTTCTGCGAAAGCACGGCTCCTATCCCTTCATTACTCGCATCTGTATCCAAGATAAAGTCTTTGTCAGTCCGGGGATATATCAAAATAGGAGACGTCGTTAACGCCTGCTTTAAACTGATGAACGATTTCTCGCATTCTTCTGTCCAATTAAAACTTGCTTGGGCTTCAGTCAATTTATGTAAAGGTCTCGCTATTGTTGAGAAATTTCTTACAAAACGGCGATAATAGGTGCACAGTCCGAGAAAACTTCTCAGTTCATGTACCGTTTCCGGACGAGGCCAATCGACAACCGCTTTAACTTTTTGTGGATCAGTCTTAACTCCGTCTGCAGAAATAACGTTACCAAGATAAGTAACTTCTTTACGTAAAAATTTGCATTTCTTTGGGTTTAGTTTAAGGTTAGCATTTGGTAATCTAAGAAACACTTTACGAATATTATTTAAATGTTCTTCAAACGTTTTGCCCACTATAATAATGTCATTTAAGTATACTAAGCAGGCCTCAGACGAAAGTCCACGTAATACCGTTTCCATTAGTCTTTCAAAAGTAGCGGGGGCATTGCAAACACCGAAAGGCATTACCTTAAAGTGCCAGAGTCCTTGTCCGGTGGTAAAAGCTGTTTTTTCTTTATCTTCAGGTCGGATTTCGACTTGCCAATACCCGCTCTTTAAGTCCAACGTAGAGAACCATTGGCTTCCATTCAAAGCATCTAAAGTGTCATCTATTCGCGGGAGGGGGTAGCAGTCTTTCCTCGTAATATCGTTCAGTTTCCGATAGTCGACACAGAAACGTGTCGATCCGTCCTTCTTTTTAACAAGAACGATTGGTGACGCCCAAGGCCCCGACGATTCCTCTATTATGCCACCGTCTACCATTTCTTTAATCAGGCGTTCAGCTTCCTCTTTCTTTGCAAGAGGCAAACGCCTTGGATACTGCTTGATTGGTGGATGATCACCTGTATTAATTTTATGTTGTGTCACATTACAGTGACCCACATCAGCGTCACCGGTAGAGAATAAGTTTTGGAATTCCTGGAGTAATTTTTGCACTGCTATTCGCTGCTCCTTACTAAGACCTGCAAGATTCTCCAGCATTACTTGAAAATGATGACTATTAGAATATCCTTTAGGACGGGCGACGATATCCACCACTGGTTCACACGTCGCAATAACGGCCCCTTTTTCTACAGTCTTGGGTTTATCGTCCAATTCAACATTCGAATAGGTATAGCTTCCCCTCTTAAATCCACGAGTGCGGCGGCCACCAAGACCCCTTTTAAGGAGAACTGGCTAGGAAAGTTCGCTACGACATACCGGAAATGTCCAGAGGCTTCAGGAACCCCTTGGATAAGAAATTCAGATCTCGCTGGTATAGTCGTCTTCTCTTTCGCGAATATAAAACATGATTTTGAACACTGCTCGCTTCCTGAAAACAAGGGAATTTCCTCCCTTCCTGCCCGTATCTCGTTCTTCTCTAAGTCTACGGTAAAGTTAAATTTTTGAAGGAAATCCAGTCCAAGGATACAAGGGTCAGTGATGTTAGCCACGTAGACCCTGTGCCGGAATTTCTTGGATCCACATTCGATGGATACATCCAGTTTTCCTTGTATCTCTGTCTTTTCACCGGTAGCGGTCTTAATAGAGACGTTTGGAGACGTGTAGAGCAATTGTTCCTTCAGTTTCATGGCGAAGTCCGATTTTAGAAGAGTGACATTCGCACCCGTATCCACTAGCATCAAGCAAGGGATACCACAAATAGTTCCTTCTACATAAAGTCCAGTTTCTCCTCCGCTAAGTGCGGAAACTTCCAATTTCTCTTCAGGAGCTTTATTCAGAAAAGGCAGCCTCCGCCCCGCAAGACGCCTAAGACCTAGTTTTCCTATTTGGGGAGAAGTCACGTCGCATTCTCTTTGCACGTGTCCCCTTTTGTGACATCTCCAACAGGTCGCGTTCGGATTTCTTCGGGGAGAGCCCCTTTTTCCAACAGCGAGACTATCCAATAATTCCTGGAGTGCCTTCAGTACAGAATCCAGTTTATCATCATTTTCCTTGGCGGCGTTTCCCTCTATATCCACAGACCTTACATGCCTGAGTGTTTTCGAAACGGTTCTCGCAGATTCATATTTCATGCTATACGCCAGAGCTGCCTTCAAATCTTTCGGGTCTACCAGTCTCGTGGAATGTTGTGTATCTTCGTCCCTGATAGCGTCGACGAAGTACTGGGCTGCTAAGCTTTCTCTAACATCTAGGGGACATTCCGACTCATAGCTTAAGCTAGACTCATAAGCTATTAAGCTAGACTCATCAATCGCTCAACATCGGCGGCTAATACCTGTAGGCTTTCTCCAGACCTTTGTCGCCTTGCTTTCAATTCAGTCCTATAAAACTGGGTAAGATGGCTATTACCAAATCGAGATTCGAGATCCTTTTCGACGGTCGGTAGGTCGTTCAACTTGTCATTCGGTATTCCTAGGAGAATCTCCGCAGCTGATCCTTGCAGAGAGGCCACAAGTTGACTGGCCTTGAAGCTATCCGTCCATCCATTTGTAGAGCTCACGACGTCAAACTGAGTCTTAAAAACAGTCCAAGATGTTTGGCCGTCAAATGTTAAATGCTCTACAGTCGGTCTAGAATTAATAATTTCTCCACTTGCGAAAATTGTGCTTGGCTTCCTCTCAAGATTAGAAAGTCTCTTTTCAAAATCGTTGATTTGTCCTTTGACATCGCCGATTTGTTCTTGCACATCGCTGATTTGTCCTTGCACATCGCTTCGTACTCCCTCGATTTTTTCTTGTACGTCGCTGATTTTTTCTTGTACGTCGCTGATCTGACCTTGCACTTCGCTTCGTACTCCCTCGACTCTTTCATGAACAGATTGTATTTGAGTCTTCATTTCTTCTTGTCCTGAACGCATTTTCTCTTGTAGACTCTCGAGTCCCGAACAGATATTCTCTTCCAGACTCTCCTCTCCGAACGATATCTTTTCTTTCAGACTCTCTTGTCCCAAAGACTGACATATTTTCTTTCATATCTAACATCATAGCAAACAATTTTTCTAATTTATCTTCCATGGCTGATCTGGTTAATGGCATTCAAACAGATCCTGATCCCACTTCTGACACCAATGTTACGAAAATCGCCAAGTGGGTGTATTTCAAAACAGATCAAACAGCACAGTAAACAAAAATAACACTTTATTTTACGGCTCGCAGCTCAATAGCTCAAAATAATACAAGAAACTTTAGCATACGCTAACTAAAATCACAAATAAGCATAACAGAATCAACCGTGCGCTTCAAAGTCTATCACTCAACTGAACTCCCCGGAGAGAGATCCTAGCGCTTTTATAGAGATGATGACGTCACCAGAATTGCCGAGAAATTTCTGGAACAATCTTATCAAATTGAAATATGGTCTCGAGACATGAATTTTCTAGAAGCCACCATTTGTCGCCAAGGTCGCCAAATCCGTCGCCAAGTCGCCAAGACGATCGCCAAGTTTGTCGCCAAGGCTACAGGGTTACCATCATCGGAGGGCCGCTATTATGCCTGCAAAACTAGTTTCACGCCGGCGCACGCAATACAGAAGCAAATTTAGTTATTATTTCGCAACAGTATTTCAATTCTTATGCAAGGATTTTTCTATATCTCATTTTACACAACACATGACAATGCGAGATTATTTTTTACTTAATTCGGAGATAATTTATTTTTTAAATAGATGGTAGCAGTACTCAAATACGTGTATTTGTGATATGCATCGTGCAATCTTAGCTCGCTTTTTTTACTTATGATCAAAGAAAACTTTACAAATACTTATTTATTTTACAAATTAAGTTAATAAAATTCTTCTAAAGTGTTTAAAACATAAATTTTTAATGATTTCCTGATTACTACAAAACACATATTCAGTCACTACCCTAAATGTTGGCTTCTCCTAGAAATTTAATTTTTTTTTCTTTTTTTGCGCTAAAAAAATTGCCGAAAACCTTAAAATAAATACATGTATTGTACATGCACTTATTTTTATACAATTTTCTGGAATTAAAAATAGTAGGCACTTTTATGACCGTTTTCTTGAAAATGATACGACCGTTAAGGGCTTAATGATTTTCAGACGAAGAATTGTGCACAGAAAAAAAAAAAAATCCGAACTCTTTCAATAAATGTTTTTGCTTCGGTATTCCATTTTATTGTGGTTGCACATAAGTAATTAATTATTGTGTGATACTAGGTGTTATCGTTAAGTTTTTCTTCAATATCGCTTATTGTTATCAATCGGATATTGAAATCGAAAGCATGTATTCCCGAGGTGATCACATTAAGCGGCATCTACCACGTATACATTTGTGAAATTAGGGGATTTGACAACTTCCCCTACCTTGCCCTAATCAAAAAGCTGAGAAAAAACATACTTAAGAACTACTGAGAGGAATGATAAGTATGCAGGTTTCGCAATCACAGCTTTAAAACAGTAATAAGCGTGAAATGTGCGTTTTTTGAAAAAATAACGACGAAGGTTTTCATTTATTTTTTTCCCCCTTAAGATAAAAAATTGCCCTTGACACTTAAAATTCCTTTTCATTTTAATAACGTTCAAATAGTCCCCACCCATAATTAGTTTCCTTCATTCAGAAGTATATCAAAATGATAAAGGCATTAAATCGCATAATTTCGTCCCTTTGAAATTTCGTAGGATTTTAAACAATATATAATCTCCATTAAAAGAGACCTTGTAAGGAATTATAGTAATCTTGGTGAGTGATATATAAAAGCATAATAAATCACATTTCCAAGATTAATTATTCGAGGTTTCCGATTAAGCTCATATTTCCTTGTCTAAGATATAACAGGTATGCTGTAACATACGGGTATTAAATATGCATACGTAAGCATAATGCAAATCATTCGTTGTAGATGGCGCTTCGTATGGCAAAACAGAAAATTTAGCAAAGTAAGTGACTAACATAAAATGTGCAAGCAGTTTTAACATTTCTTCAATACTTTTTGAAAATTCTTTGACTAATTTAGTAGTCATTTTCTTAGCTAAATTCAACATTTACCATGCAAAGTGGCTTCTAGTGGACGTTTTTTAATTCTTTTGTGGCATCTCTTATACATGGCTCATGTATTAACCCTTTAACGCGCAGTATTTCCGCTCTGGGAACACCAAACTCTGACGTTTAGACTGTTGCCAGTCACGAAGGATAGATTTGATTTATATAAAAATACTTATGGGTGACATAGCACCACGAGAATCCTTTACTGTTTTAGCACGTCATTTCTTGTAAAAAAATTGCCACGATTATTTTTAACAGCACTGACATCTGTTGAAAAATGGAAGAATGCGAGAACAGCTGGATAGCTAGGCCAATTCTGAAAAAAATGGCAGCCGTTGCCCAAAAAAAGGGTCTCTAGATCTGTGGCAACCAATGAACGTTTCGATTGTCCGCCATCTTGCTGGTAGTTAAGTCGAGCGATGGCAACAGCGATGGCTGCCCTTTTTTCAGCATTGGGAAAGGGTTCCGCCTCAAAGGGTTAAGTTCTGACAATCCACTTTGCTTTTGCTGTAGGGTGCTGCTTATAGGTGAAATTTAAATATAAATCCCCCCCCCCTTGTAAATTTTGGGTTGTATATTTTCAGTCCTGCATATTTTTTAAGAACGAAAAAGATTCAAGTTCTGTCTTCGTTTTTTATATGAAATATTTTCTGCTTGTAATTAAAGAAATATTTAAAATTTAACAATTTGAGTAGAAAAAGAGCTAAGATGTGGGAGCGAATTTTGGTAAAGTAACATTCTGAAATAAAATTGGAAGTCAAAAAGCGAAGTATGGTAATAAAAATTATAAAAAAAAACACAGGTAATAATACTGCATAGTAATTGATGAAATGCTTGCCTTTTGGTATGTACTTAAACATTAAAACATGTCAAGATTTGCAAAAACTATTCTTCTCTCTTTGATCATTAAAAAATTCAACATGATTTTCAACAAAGTTTATTGCTTTAACATAAAGTATCTGTGTCGGTTTTACAATAATGTTGCTTAAAATAAAACGAAAAGGTGTGTGCCACTCACCATTGCCATTAACTTTCCAATGGACCAATGATTTACCTTCTATCGGCAGTTGCCATCAATATGGAAGGTTTCTAAAATATATTTTATGTAATATCCGAATCAGTTAAAGTCTTAAAATAAATGCAGTGTTTTAAGTAAATGCGTCATTAATAATTCAAGAATTCATATATTCATAGAATTCAGTTTAATTTTAATAAATGAAAAAAATGTTTTTCCTAACGGGTTTCTAAGCGAGTGATTAGAAGAAGTGAATGCTAATTATCGTCCTTGATGTGGTACTGAATAAAGAAACACTGACTTACGATCTGTAAATCAAAAAAAGTGTCATTTTAGCATGTACTTTGACAGTCAAAAGTTTATTCTAGAAAATGATAGAATATTCAACGAATTCTTTTTAGTGGATGATAAATTATTCCTATTATTGTCTGTGTAAAAATATTTCGGTTGATATTCCAAGCATTCACAAAGTGAACCCCGCAAGCAATATTTTTTTGATCGGAACTCTACAGCCGTGTTCTGCAGAACCCTAGGATTATCCGAGTTTAGTTTATATAACTTTTAAGCTCATTGCTAATCTGCATTGCAAGTAAAATAGTTTTTAATCGAAACTTAGAGCTGAAATTAATGCTGTAAAAATCTATTGTTTCCTACTTCTCTAGTAAAAAGCCTATTTACGCTATTTTTTTCAACGCGAATAAACATTCTACAGTTCACCATCTATAAAACAGCAAAACTATATCAGAAACTTTGTATCAAGGAAAACCTAGGTTATCCATCACCTAGATCATAGGGATAGCCTAGCGCGTTCAAAACTATCCCTAGCGACTGAAGAGTTTCTTTCCTGATACCTGACGTGCCACCAGGATTACTGTGTACACACATCCGGTGTGTACGGATATATACATGCTGAATCCGTAGTTCCAAAAACTGTCTTGGAGTACATTTGCAGTTTATGATGATTTCCAATGTTCAGAAATTCCTTCTCGTTTTGAAGAGGATCTAAATCTTGGAAGAAATTTCATGGAAGGACGCAAGTGCCTCTAAAAGAGAAAATCAAGTCATGTGAGATCCCTGAAATAAGCAGTTATGTCAGCTGGACTCGTGGTCTAATTGTAACTTGTTTGTATTCCATGTGATCAGTTTTTGCCACAGACATCATCGGATTCATGTTATATTCACTATCTTTAAAAAACATTTTTATTTACTTAAAGACGTGGAGATGGGTACAACAATTCGTTAATTTACAGTTTCTGAAAGTAATAGTTCGTGAATTTTATGTGTCGAAATTAAACATGTTTAAAGTATTTACAAGAAAGAAATTGTATAAAACGCACTCTAGTTTTTAAAAAAATGACTATGCTCAGAGACTTTTATTCTCTTGCAGTAGTAATTTGCATCACTTTTTATTCCAAATACCATCTATTTCAAAAAAATTGCAAAAGATTTGTACAGCTTTTCCACTGAATTTTCTTGAAACCTCTCACATACCTTCAAGCAGTCTGGTTCTGCAGAAAATATCAAAAAAGCATGTTTAGAAGTAACCAAAATAAGGTCTTCATCTCAAACTATCCTTTAAGCATTTCTTTTGCTAGTGACAATAGCAAATGAATTAGTCAATAAATTGCAAATATAAGAAATTCCACTTAGCATTTTAGGTTATTCTCATAATCATTTAAATAGCGAAACTAAGATATGTTACATCTCAAGATTACATAAAACAAAAAACAATTTGTTTCTGGAATTGTTTTATTATTTCTCACAGACAGTCTTACTTAAAAGATTAGCATATGATTGGACCATTGCTCGAGGATAAAAGTACTGCATTATCGGAACTTCTATCATCCTATTTCTTATTCGTCATAACATTTCTGATGTATTTAAATGGACATTGTCTACCAGTTAGTTAACCTTAATAATATTAAACTAACGAAAACAACTATCTCAATATCACTTCTCACTTAAACACATAATTACTGGTCATGAGTGCGCAGTGTAATTATGTACCTATTCTTAATTGATTTTTTTTCAACGATCTACTTTTGCCTTTGTTTAATCTACATAAATATAAATGCTTAATCGTATTGTCAATATACTGAAACACCTCTTGAATTTTATTGGCAATAACTTTCTATGTTAATGTTTACTCTTTAATTAAAATTGTTAGGTATTTCTAACATATCGGAATATTACTATTGATAAAAATTTAATACAGATAAATATTTTTTCTATAAATGTTATTCCAAGATCAATCGCTAATAGCATCGTTTTTGTGTGTGTGATTTATTTAATATGAATTCGATTTATAGAGCCCGTGATATAGATTCAATATTTTCACCACAAATTTAAAAATTTTATAAGATGCTGATATATACGTTGAGGGAAAATGACCCTCTTCGCTTCAAAATAAAAATAAATAAAATAAAATAATCTTAGTTTTTATTGAAAGTTTTTCAATACTTTCAATACAATTTTCGGTGAATTTTTTTATATTTCTTTTGGGATTACGCACATCTTACAACCTTTATATTTTGAAAAAATAAAACCTATATACTTTCTTATTGTCTCGTAAAGGTATACACTATTTGATCTGCATGCAATAAAATTGTTACAAAATTGAAAAATATTTTTTTTAATTGCTATCTCAGAGAAAATCAGCTGTACTCTGATGGCTACAGCTGTACTCATGAAAACTAAGGCGTCGGTCAGATAATCTGAAGGTTATGACTCCGCTTTTCGACTTACCACTGAAACACCAAAATGTACATGCAGTGTACGTGTACGCTAAATCTGCAATTCCGAAGGTTCTGTCGGCGGTCGCTATTATTTGTAGGGAAGTGCAATATTCAGAAACGCCCTATTCACATTGCAATGAGGATCTAATTTCGTGGAGCGGAACTCCAGGAAGAGCGTTACGTACCTTTGAAGTACGCAATTAGTGACGTGAGCTCCCCTGTCTTGGCAAAGAGAAAAAAAAAAGGATACTCTAGACGTGTTATTGTTGACATATTCCTACAACATACAATTTATGCGTATTATTGCTGATTCTCCTGCTGTGTATGCTGAGACAATTTAAATTATTCACAATTAAAAGATAAAAATCCGTTGTGGAGGCGATTAAAAAAGGGAGCTAGAAAAAAAAGTTCGCAAAAATATGAAAATATGCCTACACTCATATAATGTTCGTCTACTTTATATAATTGCATTTATTCACATTTTATTGTACACCGAAATCGGAATTGCATATTCTTCCGAAAGCTGGCGTAATCTCTCTTCGAGTGTGTTTGCGGAAACATTTCGCATTCGAAAGATTTCGTTTCGCCAGAAATCATTTTACTTTTGAAAACAGCTAGACTCGGTAATCTGGTAAAACTATTTCAAACGCATAGGAAGCGCAATTTTCCCTTTAAAGGCTGTTAACCGTGACATCAATATGACGTCAATATCCCTTGCGATACCTAATTTTTTCCACTCAATTCATTAACTTTTTTTATTCTCCGTTATAGAAAAGAGCTGAAATTTACGAAATATCAATTAAAAAATTAGCAAACGGGTGAATTTCAGATTTTTGATACAGCGCATATTGTTTTTTTAGATTTTTTTGCATAATTATGAAAATTTTCATTACGATTGTACAGATGATGTGGATTTTATGACGTTTTTCGTGGTTAACTTTTTATCTTTTTTGAAGTACTGGCGGTAAAAGTTTTATTTTGGAGTGGTCGAACCGGAATAGTGACAGAGTCAGTGAGACAGTGATCAGCATAATTATATATTAGGATTATTTAGCGATATGAATTTCTAATCTAAGGACTTTAAAAAGAATTACGAATAATTTATTAATAATGTAACAATCAGTACGAGTATAGTTACATTTGCGTCAGTCAGACACCAACAAATATAAAAAAGATAGCTATCCATTGTGGGTGTGGACATAATAAGTATGATATTTGCAGCGAACATATTGACAATTTGAAAATAGTTATTTAATTTTAATGATGAAAGTATTCACAATGCAGTCACAATATGTTAATCCCCTGAAGGCACTATGTTCTAGAGTACTATGTTTTATTATCACGTGTTAAGTGCAATCATTATATCAACAATTATAACTGTTTATTCTAAACAAAGCATAATAACAAATTTATTTATAATATCACTACATTTCGTATCATTCGTATTAGTCGTTATTACGTGATGTTTGAAGAAATATAAACGTATTTTGAGAGAATTTTCACAAAATCTCAAAATCTAATAAAAATTTTTAAAAAATTAGACTCCTATAGTTTATATTGAGCAAATATCTATCGTATGACCAAATTTCATATCATTCGCTTTAGGCGTTATTACGTAATGCGGGAACAAAGATTCACTCAGTTTTAAATGATTTTCACAAAATCTCGAAATCTGATCGATTTTTTTTAATTAGATACTTATAATTTAAGGTGAGTGACCACCTATCATTTCACCAAATATCATTTTTTCACCTTTGCAGTTATAACGTGATGTGCGAACACAAATTTACGCAGTTTGAAACGATTTTCGCAAAATCTGAAAATCTAATCAAGATTTTTTAAAAATTCGACGCCTATGTTTTAAGTTGAGTGACCACCTATCATGATACCCAATTTCATATCATTCGCTTCAGTCGTTTTTACGTGATGCTTGAACACAAATTTACGCAGTTTGAAACGATTTTCGCAAAATCTCAAAATTCAATCAGGATTTTTTAAAATTTGGACGCCTATGTTTTAAGTTGAGTGACCACCTATCATGACACCCAATTTCATATCATTCGCTTCAGTCGTTTTTTGCGTGATGCTTGAACACAAATTTACGCAGTTTGAAAGGATTTTCGCAAATCTGAAAATCTAATCAAGATTTTTTAAAAATTCGACGCCTATGTTTTAAGTTGAGTGACCACCTATCATGACACCCAATTTCATATCATTCGCTTCAGTCGTTTTTACGTGATGCTTAAACAAAAAAAGCGTCACGGACAGAATGACAGAACGACAGAATGACAAACTGACAAACTTTTTTTTGAGGGTCGCATCGGATTCCCGGGTGCTTGAAACGGATAGAAATTGCAAAATTTTTGAATTCCAAGAAATGTACAGACAAAAGTCTAATTTTATTTATATATATGGATTACCTAGGAAAGTATTTTATTTCTAGTAATTCTAGGGCAAGTATTTTCGGCTTTAAAAATCCTTTTAAAATAATAATTGACATATTTATATAAATTAATCCACAAGATTTTTTAGAACAACCGCAAGCAATGAATATAAATAAACTACTTCATTCAGCAAAAAGTTAAATTAATAATCCTTGGACCTTAGACAAATCTTTTGATGCGTAATGTCGCCTGCAGTGGTGTTTCAATTTACTAAATCACATCTATTTTGCATTTCAATCGCTACGCCAATCGAATTAGATATTTTTCAGGAAGAATCTCTCATCCTTGAACTTCATGCTTTTTAACTGGACCTTGAAAATATCAGTTTATGACATTAAGTATGTCCAGAAATTGGTGTTTTTGGCCTTAATTCTTTGAAGCAATCACGGAAGCGTTTGGAGACATGCGATTGTTTCCGCCTTGCTCCGGTCAGTAACAAGCACATCAAAATGACATTCCTCATTTTGGAATTGTTGATTTATAGACTGAATATGAGGAATACCCTACTCACGAATGCACATTAAATCTTTTCATTGTAACAGAAAAAATTCAGCAGATATGCATATATTTAAATATCGCATAGTCAGAAAATTTAAAAAAATACTCATGTAAATCGGGTGTCAATAAATATGAATTAAAACAAGCTTTTTTTTACTATAAATAAATAGTACATACTTTTTAAACCAACCTATCAAGTGTATAGTTTTATTATCATCATCATATTATTATTCATAATAACTTATCGTGAATTAAGATATTCGCTGTGGGTCTTTGCAGTTGTTTCTGTATTGACAATAATCAATAAATATTAATTAAGAAAAATATTTTTTTTACAATTAATAAAAAGCACATATATTTTAAACTAACGAACCAAGTGTATAGGGTTATTATTATTATTATTATTATTATTATTATTGCTATTAATAACTTATCGTGAACTAATATATTTGCTGTGGGTCTTTGCAGTTGTTTCTGTATTGGCAACCAAAGAAAAATAATTAATTTAAAATGCTTTGTGTTGAAAGTTTTAAAATATGAAAAAACGAATGCTGTCTAAAATTTTAATTGTTACATTTTTTGCGTCATTTGAATTTGCATGTACAAATGCATTTTAAAAACTAAAAATGTAAAATTTACTCGGTGCTTATTTACCCCCATTACTCGTGTATTGGTTTTTCAGAAATATAAAACCCAGAATTGAAATTGTCCTTTAAAATAGGCAAATAATTTTCGCATCCAATGTGCAATATAAACACTTTTCAGCATAATAGTCGTAGAAAATATATTTAATGGTATTTGTTCCTATCTGATAAAACCTGTTGCTTGTGTAATTACTATAAACTCATGAAAAATGTTATACATAAATTGTTTTGAGACACAAAATATAACTTGAGAGTAAAATATTCAATTCGAGAATATTTTATCAGCACATTTGATTCGCATGCCAGTAATAAGTAAATGGGAAATAATTGCGCATACATACATTTTTTAAAATCCCATGTAACATTACTAAATTTTTTACATATATTTTAAATTATAATGATTTTATAGATAATTATAAAGTAAAAAATACAGTCAAAATACAACTGTACATACAAATACAAATATAAATACTTTTATATAAGCACTAATCCTAACTAATATTATAAATGCGAAAGTGAGTTTGTTTGTTTGTTTATTTATTACGCTTTCACGCCTGAACTGCTGAATCGATTATGATGAATTTTGGTACAGAGATAGATGGGACCCTGAATACGGCTATAAGCTACTTAGAATTTTATATTTTTAATTACTTTTTTGATTAAAAACCGTTTTTACGTTGCCATGCTTGGCGAGTTTCACCGGTATAAAATGATTCATTTTTGAGCTAACAGAAATGCTATTACTTCAGTGAAGAATCACGTGCACTTGAAAAATCTGAAATATCACGGAAATTATGCTAGTTTTACGCCAAATCTATCTATCTATAATAAAATAAAAATGAATGTTCTCCAGACAAATCTACAGCACGCAGAGCTTTGAAAATTTGAGCATATGACTTCGATAATGCGCACCTGAGGCTCAGAATTTTGAAATTTTAATTACTTTTTTAAACTATTAATGAAAAACGGTTTTTAGGTGGTCATGCTTGGCGAGTTTTGCCCGCACAAAATGATTTATGCTTTTGAAATAAAGCATAAATTCTATTTGCAGAATCGGGTGCATTTGAAAAACATGAAATGCATGGAAATTACGTTAGTTTTCGTCAAATTAAAAAGCATAAAAAAGAAAAGCCCAAATGTTTTTCTTAAAGTTCATAAATTTTTAAATACTACCAATAACATAAATAAGAGGTTCTCAAACTGTATGCCGCGGCACCCTGGGACTCCGCAATTGTACGCCAGGGGTGACGTGAAGATAATCAAGAAAAGCCTAAGGTCTGGGCCTGGAGGATTATAATCAAAAAATTTCATCTAAACCGGTATCTCAGAAAAAAGGTTGGCCAAAATGATTACCAAGTGGGCGAAAACAAAAAATATTTTAGTCAAGTTCAAGAGAGCTCAGTGTCCATTCTCCTCTTTAACAGGAGCTCCCGAGATGGGGGGGGGGGAAGCAAAATCCTATGGTCCTTTCCCAAGAGAGTAATTTCTTGATAGTTAGCCCTTATAATCATAAAAGAAATAATGAAAAATGCATTTCAACTGTTTCATTCTAAACCTTCCTATTCATTGGTAGCCCGCCGCGAAAGTTTTTAGCCCGTGAAGGCTGCCTAAAATGCTTTTAACCTCACAAGGGTGCCGCGGCGAAAACAGTATGGAACCCCTGATATAAATGCGTATGTTTGTGCGTTTGGATATTTGTGACTAAATCATACAAAAATGGATGAACGGATTTGGGTAAAAGAAATTTGAAGGATTTAGAAACTTGGAATGAAGATAGCTTATACTCTGGATTAACATAAAGGCAACCTTTCATGCATATCTCATAAATATTTTTTTTATAAAGACACTGAAAATAATTTTAATACAGTACGCTCTATGGGCACTTTTTAGCTACTGAACCGATTCTAGAACTCTTTTCACTGATTGAAATTTACACTATTCCTGGGTATTACTGTTTGTTTGTTTGTGGATTAAAGCCGATTGGCTGCACTAGGATCTTAGGCATATATTGGGAATGCCTTCTGTGAAGGACATTCTAAGGGATCCTAACCCGTATTTACGTGAAGTTTGAGAAAACCACGGAAAACTCCTAACTTCTAGAATGACAGGCGCGACTGGCATTTGAATCTGGCACCTCCCGCCTTCCAGTTTCGAGAGTAGAACCTCTCAGCCACTGGTAGGGCCTGAGTATTATAGGCTACCTTTTATGCATATATCACAAATAGTTCTTTTACAGGGATACTCATAAGAATTACATTACGCTCTATGTGTATCTCTGTAACTACTGAACCGATTCCAAAATTGTTTTCACTGCTAGGAGAAGCTACACTATTCCTGTGTATTATAAGCTAAAATTCATGCATGTATCATAAATAATTCTTTTGCAAGAATACTCAAAATGATTCTAATACATTACGCTCTATGGGTATCTCTGTAACTACGGAACCGATTCTAAAACTTTTTCAGTAATAAAAAGCTTCACTATTCCTGATTAACATAGGCTAAAATTCATGCAAATAGCATAAATATTTCTTTACAAGAACACTCAAAATAGTTCGCAAATATTGTTGTAACCAATCTGTATTCACCAAATGTGTCTATTAAATTAAAAATGTTTTCGGCGCACTTCATCTAAACTTATTTTGTTTGAAACAAGACAAAATACTGCAGCAATACTAAGGTTTAGCGATATGTAGCTAAATATTTCCGATGTTGCCAAGCTGGGTTCAATTTGAAAGATTTGCTTCTGACACTTAATTTGGCGATATTTCGCCAAAAGCCAACAAGCTTGAGATAGTTTGCGAGATTTTGGGTATAGCTGTAGTAGTAATTGACCACAGACATTCAATGAATTGAGTATATACATAGGCCTTAATGTATTTAAAGTCATTTGAGAGATCCTGTAAATAAATTACCCAGTCGATTGCAATCAAAAAAGAGATGCACAGTTATATGTTACAATATTTCTAAATACAAAATTTCAACATTCTATAGTTAAAAGTTTTAGAGTTATGCGAAATACTAAATTATCTTCGACGTCTAACTTGGCGATATTTCGGCAAAATTCGCCAAGGTCGATGACAAATGGCGATATTTTGGGCATGGAAAAAACAATGACTGACTACAGACGTAATATATTGAAGATGTCCGTAGCATTATTGCATTCATATTCTTTTGGGTGGTCCTGTAAATAAACTCTCCAATAGATTGGAATATATCGAAAATCGAAATGCAGAACTAGATGCTACAACAATCTTATATATGAAATTTCAACATTCTACTACTAATCGTTTTTGAGATATGAGAGTTGAATACAAACACCTGTACACCAAAGTCGCCAAGCTTGGTGACATTTGGCGTAATTTTTGAGGGAGGTAATGTATTTAAAATCTTTTGATTGGCCCTAAAGATAAACTGGGATTCGATTGAGACCAAAAGCGGGGGTGCATAACTAGATGTTACAATACTTCTAAATATAAAGTTTCAAGATTCTACGACAATAGTTTTTGAGATATGCGTGTTACATGCATACGTACATACGATCATACGTACGTACAGACGGCATGGAAAAACTGGTCAAAATAGGTTCGCGCTCCGTCAAAATGGTTTGTACATGTGTTTATATGAGCGTGCATGCTAGCGTACGATGAGATGCATCTCAAAAACTCGTAAAAGTAAATTTAGAGGTGGTCAAAATCAGTTTTTTCGTGGATATCCGGCTCCCGAAATTTTTCGCGATCTCATAACTCTCTTATATTATATAACTCTTTTGTTGTTGTGGGATTAAAGCCAATTATCTGCACGAGGGATCTAGGCCTATAAGTGAAGTGCCCTCCGTGGAGGTCTTTTTAGGAGGTTCTAACCCTCTGAGTATTGAAGAAAAGCACGGAAAACTCCGAACGGTTAGGTCGACGGACGCGCGATGGGACCCGAACCGGGACCCTCACACTTCGCCCGCCTACCATGTACAATGACATAACCACTGTGCCATTGTGAGGTCCTTATACTCCATACAAGGAAGTAAAAATAAACAATATTTAGATACAGTCACTTTTGCCTATAGTGCAAAATCTTTGTTACTCATATATGCTTCATTTCTCTCGGAACCTAATTCTAAAGCCGATGCGGACGAAGTGCGGGCAACAGCTAGTATAACTATTATACCGTGAACATTATGCTTTTGAAAAAAATCTATTTATGAATGCCCAAGATACAAATTTCGAAACTTTAGACCACTCTTCGACACCATCGAAGATAATAAAAGTTAAAATATGAAAGCTATTTTTTCAAAACAGATGCACATTTATTTGCAGAAAAAATTCCTTCTGAAATTTTATCATAAATACTATTACATAATGCATTAACTAATTTATTAGTACTGAATATTTTTCAAATTGTGGAATATACTTTAGAAGTTTGAGCTGCTGTGAAAACTCCTGTGATATACAACATAAAACACTGTGCAATAAAAGTATTTAAATATTTCAGCTGGGGTTAGTTTCAATATTTCGTTTCTTAACACATTTATTAATTTTTCAAGAGAATTAACAAGTTCAAACACCCTCCATAAAAGCGCAACTCTTTAAACTAGTATTTTGATGCATTTTCAGAAATCAAGTATGATTTCAGTATCGGGTGAATGTTCTTTTTTGGTGAATGAACATATACTTAAATTGTTATGTCACTTAAATAATATGCATATAAAAAATAAGGAATTCACTTAGCTTGGCTAATCTAGCGTTTACTTACTCCCATGCGGATAAGAGGCAAGACTTCTTTCCGACTTCCATTTAGGCTGCAATGGATGATTGAATATAAAGAGAAAGGAGAAAAAAAATATCAGAAGCTAGTGAAAGGAGTGGGCATAAGTTAGTAACACAATATAAAGAATGCAACCCTATACCGTTATTACACTAACTAAATTAAAATTAATTCTCCTTTTATCATCTGCTACAGTTGAAAGTGCTTTCGAAATTTAAAGAAAAAGCATCATATAAAGATTACTTTTTATTTTTTTATTTATACGGTTTAGGAAGATTTCGGCAGTTATTTTACTACAATCATTCTCTGCATTTAATGCTATTGGTTATTGGTTATTGTAGTTATAAAATGTCTCCTCCTCCAGACATCAGAGAATTTACTTAACTTTTCCATAGTGTGTTAACACAAGAAAATGCTTATACTAAATTAAAGAGTATGAAACATGTTGCTATTATTAGAAATTATTAAATTTATTTAAAAAGAAAAAAGAATTGGGGTAGTTTTGATTCACGCAATTATTTTAATGGTCATTCTCTATGAAGTTCATGACTCATCTTTGTTAAAAGAACTAAAAACATTTATCAATTAAATAATTTCTTCTAGGTATAAGTTGTTTTAAACCACGTAAAACGTACTCTTAGTCACTAACAGTCTTCCAAGAAATTAGAATGTTAAGTTCTGGCGCGAAGATGGAAGCAAAAAAAAAACACTTCTGTTGTTTACATTCTGCATTGCAGAGGTTGATCTTCCTAGCCGTAAGCCGACTGGTCGGTTTGCCAGTACTCCATGAAAATTATGAAAACTGTCTGTCTGCATTCTGCATTTTTCAACCACGCTTGTTGTACATTTTAACCTCAATTTGGAATTTCATCGGTTGTGATCAAGTTAAAAAAAAAACACAAAAAAGTGCCTGAGAATCTTTCTATTTACTTCTTTACAGTGGAATCTCCTTAGAGAAATATTTTAAGTAAACTTCAGCCTTTTAATGAGCATAACTTTTTTTGTGTGTAGCACCGTTTTTGTGTATTTTATCAAAATCATTTGGTGTATTTTATGGCCATTTGGAATTTTCAAAACTATAATGATTTGGCAAACCGCAGTTAATAGATGAAGCCCAGGTGGACAGAAAAAAACGTAAATCTATCTCGCATGTTGGTTCTATCTGCTGCATGCATTCTACATGAAATACGTTTCTGCAATTGACTTCCTTCGTAATAGTAACATAGTATTTGATAAACACAAACATATTAATGTTTGTATGGCGTTGAAGGACGATGAAGATAAAAGCTTTTTAAAAACTTGTGTGAATCATATAGTCTGCGTACACTACGTTAGCAAAAACTTAGGCTCGCCGCACTTTAAAATTGAAAGAGAAAACAGTTTATACTTAAAATTTAGTTTTATTGAAACATAATAAAGAATTACACAGCTCAAAACAATTAAAGGATATAGCAGTTTTAAGTGGATCTTGTGGCTGGGAAACGTTTTAGCTGATTGATACATGGTCGACAGACGTAGTAGATTACATGAGAATAAATTACACATGTTCGGCTGAAAAAAATGCATATTTATTGCGCATTTCTGTAGAAAAGGAAAAAAACACAATTTGTGCATATGAGAAAAAAAGAATAAGAAAAGGTGTTTTCTTCAAAGAAATCATTTCAGTAGGGGGTATGGTTTCTACGGACAGGCCAGCAAAGTTGAACACCTTTGAGGCATGAGTCAATGAGGCTACTAATCACGAGTTGGGGTATTCTGTCCCACTCTTCCAGAAGAGTCTTTCCAGTTCTTGGAGAGTTTGTGGAGGTGATTGGCGGCCAGCAACTCGTCTTCCTAGAGCGTCCCTAACGTGCTCTATTGGATTCATGTCTGGAGAACACGCTGGCCATTCCATTCGTACGATTCCTTCCTCGAAAAGAAAATCTTCCACCAGGTTAGCACGATGTGGCCTGCAGTTATTGTCCATTAAAATGAAGTCATCTCCGATTGCTGCAGCGTAAGGGACTACAATAGGTCTGAGGATCTCATCCCTATATCGGCGACCAGTCAGAGGTCCATCTCGAATGATGTAGAGGTCTATGCGTCCCGTCAATGGAGATGCCACCATCAGACTTCGTGTAATCATACCACCATACACACAGCACTCCCCCACCGCCAAGCTGACACTTTCGTGCACGAACGCAGGATTATTCCTACTGCCACGGCCCCTCCAGATACACCTATTATCAGGATGAACTGAAAAACGGGACTCGTCAGAAAAAAGAACATTGCTCCATTCATTTCTCCTCCAGTTCACATGCTCTGTTGCCCACTCCCTGCGGTCGCGACGATGCCTTGATGTTAGTCTAACACATACCATCGTCGGCGAGCATAACAGACCTACACCATGGAGCCGGTTTCGGACATCTGAGTGAAAACGTGGTGCCAGTAGCCAAGCGAAATGTTTGTTGGAGAAGAGTAGCGTTCATATTCCGGTGCCTCCGAACGTTAACACTAAATAACGATCTTCATTGGGCGTTGTTGCCGTCTCAACACCTTGCCCTGGTCTTCGGCCTGCATTTCCAGTCGTCAAAAACCGGTTCCAGATCCTGGAAATCACACTTTGTGACACTCCAATGGCTTGCGCTACTTCGGCTTGAGTCTGGCCCCCTTCTAACCTACCGACAACTCCTCCATGCTTCTGAATCGGTTAAATGACTTCGCTGAGACATCGTACTCATCGAAACAAAGCAGTCACTGAATGCCGATCATCCTTGTTTTCATTGTCTTTTATTCAGTTGGAAGTCCAATTTCATTTGCTGCCGCTTGAAGCGACGTTTTTGACGTCGAACTCAAAATTAGCATACTCCACAATTTGAAAATCAGAAAAATTTGCATTTGTGATTCTCTTCTTCCATCTTCGGCAAAAAAAAAATTTCACTTTATATCTTTTATTTATATAAAACTTACAATAGCCCTTTAATTGTTTTGAGCAGTGTATTTTAACAGTGGCTGGTAGCATAGCGAAAACCTGCTTGACTCTTGGTCCGAAATAAAAGCGTTTGAGTTAAAACGGTGTGAGAATACAGAAAGCCGACCTGGCTATAGATCTGAGAGCTAGAAAGAACGATCGCCAAATAAATCGCCGGATTGAAAAAAATGAAAAGATTTAAGCGTTAATGCATGTTTACCAAAAATTTAAATGTGTGTCGCCAATGGGGAATCGGTAAGGAGATTTTGTAACCTAAGCAATCTTATTGAAACCCTGTGGTAAAGGGATAAAAATAAATGAATTCTCAGACAGAAGGCCCTGCAGAAGTTAAAAGTCAAAATCCTTTAAGAAACAGAATTAAAATAGCGTTACGGATACAGATAGGGCTTTAAAAATGGCAAAGAATATTAAATTTGTCTTCGTCTTCTACTGCAACATAGTGTTCCGAACCTGGATTTATTTGTCACTATATTAGTTCATAATTTCAAAGTAGCCCAAACAAAAACTTCATTATAGTTTGGTAATATAATAACTCTTTCAAGCATCTTAAATTTAACAATATTTAAACTTCATAAGTTAAAGACCGTTCATGTAGAAATTGCTTAGATACTTCAATTGCTTAAAAATTAATTTTTAATACTGGAGAAAATTTGAGCACATCTTTTTTAATTGACATCTGAAACTGTTTGTTGAATGTATGTTAGTTGCATATCAACTCCTTCGATTCGGATTTTTGGTGCAAAATATTAATATCAAGCAGATTATAAGTTTTTCGGTTCACGAAATTTACAGTATATGCCATCAGAGTACTGAAGATGTTTGCATGAGTTGTACCTGTATGTTAACGATTTTAGATGAATCTTTACGTTACCCAAGTTAATGACAATAAGAAGGCTCCATAATTTTTTTCTTATGTAGTACCAGATAATTTTTCTTGTGGAACTAAAGTATAATACTCAGCTAAATAGGCAAGTATTTCATAAGTGAAAGTATAATTCAAATATTTCATTTATCAAAGTACTATGAATTAATGTATTATATAAATAAACAATGATTTTCTTTAAATTTCACTGTTGTTGAGAATTGGATATGCAACTAAGACCATGCAGAAAATTTCATAGCCGGAAATATCAGGAGTATAGTAGCCCGTTTTTAAATATCTGATAAGTGAAAGTTTAGAGAATGCAACTTTATATACACTGGTGTCAAGTTAAGGTTACAATATTTAAAACCGCGCCCAGTAAAATTGATAAAATTTGCTTTTTATATACTTTGAGTAACGGATAGCACAATGATAACCTCCAATTTGGAATAAATGGTGTCAAATTTTAGTTTTGTAGCCCAACGTTGAATATGACTGTTTAAGAATCTGCGATTTTTACCTGCATTGTTGTGAATATTGCTTTAAAACCCACAAGTTTTACTGCTTATAATAAGGTCTCATAATTATTCAGATTATTCAGCGAGATCGAGAGCGTTGGTAGACTTGAAGTTATGTGATCACAAGGGGAAGAGGCATGATGGGTTACAAGTGTCTCCGAAAGTGTATCTAGGTAGCGGAATGAATTCAGAACTAACGATACCATCACCAGGAACTCCAGCCAAAGCCGTACAACTGTGACGACAACTGTAAAAGCTCTCTAATTGGCATTAAGTGCGCGACGACGTGCGCAAACCATAGCTACAGAGTTTTTAGTGATCTAGCTGTTGTGTCTGGAGAAAGAATTTTCTGGAAAATATAAAAAGCCATCTTGCAGAGAAGGCCCTTTACGCTCGATTTCCAGTGGCGTGCCTCTTTTTAAGTGCAAGGGACGTTGGTTGTGAAGACGAGCACGTCATTCTTGGACATACCAAGTATGGGGACCTTCTCTTTGGTATGTCAAGATTCAGTGCACAGAGTGATGATTCTCTTCGACTGTTCTTGTACAGAGAACGAGGTGCTCTGTATCATTACACCAACGAAAGGAAAATTGACAAATCTGATAGCAAAGAAATCCTTGTCTATGATAGCATTCTGTAGAGCAGTCGTACAACACTGCATGACTTTTGTTTGGAGGATATGTCACCGCACAGCGCTACTAGAATGAGGTCTTTGAAGGTTGTGTGAGATTTTTCGGGTTTCTGCAGCTGTTCTACGAAGTCTTCGTATCTCAATCCTGCAAAACATGCTTGGAATTAGTCTAGGAAAGCCATTGCTCGACGTTCAAGCCCTTCCATGACCCTACAGGTGTTAAAATCCTCGATTTGGAAAATTTAAATATATAAAATGAAATATTTTGGAGATTTATAACCGCACGCATTCTTCGCGCTCTTATTAACAATATGTCTGCTCCTTGTAAGGCTTGTATAGCAGCTCACGGTGGCCACACTCCATATAAAGCTAGGGCTTTTCCATAGATATGATAGATCATGGTTTGTCCGTTTTTAATACAACCTGTATATTAACTAACAGCTCACCTCTTTCTGATACTGTTATGTTGATTTATGATTTGTCCTATAACAATACTCTTCTGTAACAAATTTTGTTACAATAAACCAAATATTTCTTCAGTTATCACATATTTTGTTTTTGTAACCTTAATATTGGACGCCGATATATTTCAGATTTTGCTATTAGCAATATGACTGTTGCAGTGGCGCACCCAGGATTTAGTTAGGGGGGAGGGGACTAGGCTATAAATACTGCTGAACTCGGTTATAATGGACACAATAGTTACAATTGTCTTATAACGTCGAAATATTCGATACTACTTGACTTCCTCATAGAACACAAGCCCACTATCAATGTAACTCATTATAGAGTCATAATAATTATAGGATCTTTTCAGTGATGCTGTAATCGAGTTTCACTGTGTTTCGTACACTAAATGTAAGTATTCATTTAAAATTAATGGGTGTTTTTGTTTTGTAAAAAAAATATTTTAGAAATAATTTGAAGACGATTTTTAAGAATAAAATATTTTAATTAAGTGACAATTTTCAATTTTGAAAGTTTCCTTTTCTAGCTCTCCACCTTTAAGGAAGGGGGGAGGGGCTTTAGCCCTCCATAGCCACCTCCTTGGGTGCACCTATGGATTGTTTGTATGGGTACATTTATTTAGACTTCTTTTTTTTTAATACTTGTAAAAATTTGAACTTCATGATTGCACTTATTAGAGACATTTCAGACAGACTATCGTAGGCAAATTAAGTTTTATAAAAATATCTGGCAATTATATAAATTTATACGAGTATACGTGTCATGCCAAGCAGATTATTGATATCTAAAACACAAGCTTGGCGTAAAAAAGTAAGAACTTTGACTGAAGCTTTTTCCTGTCCAAGATAAGAAAACAAAGCTTTAATATCTTCCATAGGAAGTTCCTTGATCTCTTTATTCCCTGCCTACCTAAAGAGCTGACCAATATATCGTCGAAAACGCCTGTAAACTTCAAGAGAACCGAAAGCACTTTCAATTTCGCCCACAGCAGATAGTAATTTTATAAAGGAAAGGGGCAATGGACTTTAGAAAAATATGTGGGAAGGAACAACACACCTACGTTGATTACACTTTCTATGATTTTCTTTTCCCTTTCTCTCGCATATTTCCAACGCGGCTATCCCACTGAAGCAATGAGATACTCGGGCTGACCAGCACTTCTACTATTTTATTGGATAGTTCCTTGCCCTTAGA